>ML660211.1:5490882-5511586 GCA_007570785.1 Antilocapra americana | reverse complement strand
ATTAATAATTGCTTATTTCAATTGATTATGAATAAAATGAAAACATAAGGATTTATAAATGTAAATGAGTGCAAACTCCTAAATTTTCACATAAAATTTTCCAATCTTTTGTCATTGTTAATTCCACAGCTAATTTTCAAAACCTTAAAAAAATAAAACCTTGAATTTATAAAATCTTTTCAATGGACATGTTTCCAAAGAATTCAGCCTTTAAGAGAGCACATTCCTTTTGCTTTCATTTTTCTCTGATGATTTTTAATTGCAGCAACTTGTACCATTGATACACAAAACTTTGTGAATAAATGCCACCAATTCAAGAAAAGCAAAAATTTAATTGCAGGCCAATGAAGGTGCTATATAGTCTAAGAAGCACACACAAAAATACAGCATTTTAGATACTTTGTATCGCCACATCAGTTTGGAGAGTAAATAGCTTATTATAGAAAATGGAGAGTAAAAGTTTATTTCATGAAAATTAAATAAGTAATAGTAAAATATATCCTCCATTGTTTTTACTAGTAAAATTCCTGTAATAGAAACCTTTTACTTCCAGATGAGAGATTAAGAATTTTAACATTATAACAAGAGAGAAATGTGTTTAACTTTCAAACTTATTAACTTGTGTTTGGTATCTAGGAAAAAGCATTTTCAAATTAAAAAGATAGGCAATGTTATTTGCGAAAGGCTATCACTCTACTTTTTTTTTAACATGAAGATAAAGTACCAGGCATCTTTCTTGCATTTTTAAGAATTTTTGAAAATATTAAATATCATATTAAGAATGAGACTTAAATCTTGTATAAGGAAGGCATCCAAGAAAGATCACATATCAGGAAAAAATTATTAGCAAGCAAGTAGATCCTACTTTATGCTGATAATTCAACATGAAATATATTTCAGACACAAAGAAAATTAAAATTGACTCCTTATTATCTAATATTATTCAGTTCAGTTCAGTCGCTCAGTCATGTCCGACTCTTTGTGACCCCATGAACCACAGTACACCAGGCCTCCCTGTCCATCACCAACTCCTGGAGTCCACCCAAATCCATGTCCATCGAGTCGGTGATGCCATCCAGCCATCTCATCCTTTGTCTTCCCCTTCTCCTCCTGCCCCCAATCCTTCCCAGCATCAGGGTCTTTTCCAATGAGTCAACTCTTCGCATGAAGTGGCCAAAGTATTGGAGTTTCAGCTTCAACATCAGTCCTTCCAATGAATACCCAGGACTGATCTTCAGGATCAGGATGGACTTGTTGGATCTCCTTGCAGTCCAAGGGACTCTCAAGAGTCTTCTCCAACACCATACTTCAAAAGCATCAATTCTTTGGTGCTCAGCCTTTTTCACTGTCCAACTCTCACAACCATACATGACTACTGGAAAAACCATAGCCTTGAATAGATGAACCTTTGTTGGCAAAGTAACATCTCTGTTTTTCAATCTGCTTTTCAGGTTGGCCATAACTTTCCTTCCAAAGAGTAGGCTTCTTTTGATTTCGTGGCTGCAATCACCACCTGCAGTGATTTTGGAGCCCCTCAAAAAATAAAGTCTGACACTTTTTCCACTGTTTCCCCATCTTTCTCATGAAGTGATGGGATCAGATGCCATGATCTTAGTTTTCTTAATGTTGCACCTTAAGCTAACTTTTTCACTCTCCTCTTTCACTTTCATCAAGAGGCTCTTTAGTTCCTCTTCACTTTCTGCCATAAGGGTGGTGTCATCTGCTAAGGTTATTGATATTTCTCCCGGCAATCTTATTAAACTTTCAATATTTAATGAATAAACTATTTACATCATTTTTCCTTTCTACATGTAATGAAGATACAATTTCAGATGGACTACATAATTTCTTTAAATAAAATTTTTAAAATTGGTTCTTATTCTGAAAATGCAAAATAAGTCAAAAAATTTTTTTTCATTTTTCTCAAGATAGAAAGAGGAACAGTTATAAAAGTGAGCAATAAGAGATTAAAAAGAATTTTTAATTGGGAGCTCATTTGATATGAAGAAATTCAGGGAATATGTGTATGATTGTGTTTGAAGACATTAAAATGTGTAAGAAGAAAGGCTGAAGTAACTTTTATCTTGATACACTTAGCAAACCATCTAACAGATGTTACCAGATTTGCAGTTTCCAATTAGAATTTTTTAAACACAATTAAAGAGGATAACCAGCTCTGTTTTTAATTAGTTAGAAAGCCATTATTTTGGTTGAGTTGTTTTGTTTTGTAAAACTTTACAGCAAGTTATTTTGTGTTATAGGCTAAAATGACTCTTGTACCATTAGTAGGCCTATTCCAATTTTAATGATCTAAAAGGTGTTCTATGCACCAACTCTGGGGTTTTCCTACTTAGTTTCTGATAACTCCCCACATCACCATACCATCCAAAACCAACCCCTACCCTGATCCCCAGGGAATGATGATTGACGGTTTGCTTTGGGACATAGACTACTTATTTCTTGTATCCTGTGTCCTCAAATATTGGTTTTATTCCCATAAATTATTTGTCTCAGGGTAATCCTAACCAACTTATACATCTTTTATTTCATATGAAAAATTTTGGTTGCCAAATGATTGCTTTTGCATACATTTTTTGTTAAATACAGAATGATTTACTTAAAGAGGATTAAAGGTTGGCTTCCTATCCTCATGTTTACCAAGTATGAATATTCTATTTCTCAAACTTTGAAAAACAAAAGCAAAAGCTATTACCTGCCTGATATTTTTGCTTATTTGTTTTTCTCTATTCCTTCCCCCAAACTGATCTATTCCTACCACTTTGAAAAATTTTGAAACAAATAAAACTGTAAAGTAAAGTGGAGACAAGTTGTTTTCTCAAACTGAGTTGCTGTTCTCTGGACCATGCTGTGTTATGCTTAGTTGTTCAGTCATGTGACTCTTTGCCACCCCCTGGGCTGTAGCCAGCCAGGCGCCTCTGTCCATGGGGATTCTCCAGGTAAGAATACTGGAGTGGGTTTCCATGCCCTCCTCCAGGGAATCTTCCTAACCCAGGGATTGAACCCAGGTCTCCGGCATTGCAGGCAGATTCTTTACCATCTGAACCACCAGAGAAGCCCAAGAATACTGGAGTAGGTAGCCTATCCCTTCTCCAGGAGATCTTCCTGACCCAGGAATCAAACAGGGATCTCCTGCATTGCAAGTGGATCCTTTACCAGCTGAGCTACCAGGGAAGCCCATTCTCAGGGCAGCTGTGGTCTTTCTTGACTAAAATTCATCACCCAGTTCTAGTGGGTGTGAGGAGGGAGTGGTTTCCATTTAACAAGTAATTCTCAGACACCACCTGGATATCCTTCACTTCAACTCATTTCTGGCACTATCTCCCCCAAGCATCAGATTCTACAGGTTGATGCTATAGGTTGAGGACTTAATCCTATGAAACTGTTTCTGCTGCCCATACACACTCATTTCTGATGCCAGTTGCAAACCCAGGTTATTACTTGTGCTTCTGGCTAATGGGCAAATAGAGATTCCAATTACCACATCCTAGAGGGTCTCAAAGAACTGAAGAAATATTTTACTTACTAGATTATGTAGACATGAGTAATTAAATCTTAACCATTGGTTCTTAATTCAACCTCCAGCCCCTCGCTCTCCTTGGGAAGTCAGGGGTGGGGGTTGAAAATTCCAAACTTCTGTTCCTGATTGGTTCCCTGGAGTAGGAAATGGCAACCCACTTCAGTATTCTTGCCTGGAAAATCCCATGAACAGAGGAGCCTGGTGTAGTGCAGTCTGGTGGGGTCTCAAAGAGTCAGACACAATTGAGCTACTAAGCAAGCACACACCTTCCTGATTGATTCCCCTGGCAACTAGCCCCCATCCTTGGTGCTTTCCAAAAGTAGCCATATCATCATAAGCTATATGATGACAAGACAAGAAAACAACTTGTCTCCACTTTACTTTCCATCCATATCTGTGATGGAAAAATGATTATTGTGAATAACAAGACACTCTCTGACATTTAAGTGATTTCTGTAACCAAAAACAACTATAACAAAAGGTACTCTCATTGCTCTTATCATTCAAAAATTCTAAGAGTCTTGGGAACTGTGAATCAGGAACCATGGATGAAGATCAAATATATTATAGAAATATATATTTGGCCATGTGGATGACCAAATATATTTTTCTTATGAATTACAATAGGGCATTCACCATAGGAACAATCTGTAGCTTACTATAGACTTGTTTAATTTGTTACATTATCATGCTAAGTCTTGACTTCTAAAACAACACTTTAGCTTCTTCTGAATTCATATATATATATATATATGATTGGTTTACTTATTATTATTAATGACATTTTGTTCATTATTTCTTACATACTGTGTTCAGTGTTGGAAAGTAACAGAATATGGAACCCCAGAATATGCCACCCCAAAATATGCAGCTTTGACATAATGATTATTTTGAGTTGAAGTTCTTCTCAATAGAGAAGAAATAGATTTAAGATAAAGCTCTCAGAACTTCCCTTATTTGTCTAGAATTAGGACATATAAGGGTGTCCTCATCCCCGCTATCAGGAGGACACAAGTTAGTCACCAGAGACAATTTTAAATCCTTATCAGCCCATAAGGGTGCCAGAGTATTCTACATAAAAAAGTTTGCTGATCAGTCCTTATCTACTGCTTCCCCATGTATTTACCTTTATATAATTTCCTTCCCAAGAAACTCAAAGTCCTTTTCCTTCATCCTGTCATTTATCTTCAAAGTTATTGTTTTTTTTTGGTAAAGATGAGCCCAGGTTCTAATCATCTGTTTTAGTCTACTCAGGTTGCTAAACCATGTAGTAGTGGTGTATCTGCTCAGTCGTGTCTGACTCTACGTGACCTCACAGACTGTAGCCCGCCAGGCTCCTCTGTCCATGGGATTCTCCAGGCAAGAATACTGAAGTGCATTGTTGTCCCTTTCTCCGGAGGATCTTCCCAACCCAGGGATTGAACATGAATCTCCAGCATTGCAGGCAGATTCTGTCTTCTGAGCTACAGGGGAAAAAAATAAATAGACCAGGTTAAATAAAAACAGAAATTTATTTCTCAGAGATCTGGAAGCTAAGATGTTCCAGACTAATTCCCTTAAGACTGTACCTTTCTAGAATATAGTGAGAAGTTTTTTAGCAGTTGTTCAAAGAAGGTGTCATCAGCTCTTTGACATTCTTCTGGTGGATTGGTGGTGAGGTAAGTAGGAGGCAGCATCACTGACCTTCAGATCCAACTGGTCTGCCATCTACATGCTTGTAGATAGCACATCCTATCCTGTGTTAGTTACTCGGTTGTATCCGACTCTGTGACTCCATAGACTGTAGCCCGCTAGACTCTTCTGTCCATGGAATTCTCCAGGCCTGGAGGCAGCATACCAATATTAATTGTTAACTTTCTCCAACTGGAGGGGGCTTCAGTGTATGCAAAATAGCCCAAAGATATTGCTGTGTGTATCTGTTGATAAGGAAATAGGACCTTGCCTCAAAGCTGCTTTGGACTGTTTCTCCCTCCCTTCCCTAACAACCATTTGAATCTGTGCATTGAAACTTTGGGAAGGTCATGGAGGCTGAATGAAGGCTCTTCCTGTAATCAAAGAAATGTGAGACACAAAAAGACTCTGTGCCCAGGACCCCCACGGGGCCCTGCTTGGTATCAGTAAGAGGCTACTTCTGGGTTCATATATAGTCTTTTTTTTTTTTTTTTTCACTGTCTTTTCATGAGAAAGGGGTGAGGAATCGCTGAGCTCTCTTTTAGGATACTAATCCCATTCGTGAGGTCTCTGCTCTTATGACTGAATCTCCTCCACAGGACCCCACCTGTAAATAACATAACCTTGAGAATTATGTTTTAACTTATGCATTTTGGGAGGACACAAGGCATCTACAGAACCACCTTTTTGAGCTACTCATCACTACGTGCTCCCATGTGTATGTGTGATGTCCATGCTAATAAACATTTTTCCTCTTGTTATTTAATCTTTAATGAGTCTGATTTTCAGAGTACCAGCCAATGAGCCCAGGCTGGATAGAGGGAAAATAATTATTATTCCCCCTCCCTTACAATTTTCTCATGTATTATTTCAGTTAATCATTATGAAAACACAGTATGATAGATGTCATTATTTTCATTGTCTAGAAACATTGGAAAGGTTAAGAAATTTATCCAAAGATGTGTAATCAGTGAAGGGTAAGTAGGCAATATAAGAGAAAATACAAATAGGAAAAAAAATTAACAAAAAGACATACTGTAAGACCCAGAGAAACATCTTTTTTTGAAATATACCTATCAAAAAAGACAGCATCACTATCTACCAGTTTCTGTGAAAGAATAGGAACCTAACTTTGGGGTATGCCTCACTTGAAAACTACTTCCCCTCATAAAGACATGAGGAAGTTATTTCTTATTAAGCTAATTAGTTAGCACAGGTGATCAATTTCATTACCTGTTGAATTTAGTATAAACCATGCTTGACAGATGGTGCTGTCAAGTCCTCTTATGTGAGAATTAGTTTTTGTTCATCCTGAAAAGCAAAAGTTGCTCTGTTGTGTCCAACTCCCTGCAACCCCATGGACTATACAGTCTGTGGAATTCTCCAGGCCAGAATACCGGAGTGGGTAGCCTTTCCCTTATCCAGGGAATTTTCCCAATCCAGGGATCGAGGCCAGGTCTCCAGCATTGCAGGTGGATTATTTACCAGCTGAGCCACCAGGGAAGGCCAAGAATACTGGAGTGGGTAACCTATCCATTCTCCAGAGGATCATCCAGACACAGGAATCAAACCGAGGTCTCCTGAATTGCAGGCGGATTCTTTACTAGCTGAGCTACTAGGAAAGCCCTTTACTTTAATCTAAGGACACACATGTAATTATGCGTATCTTCTTGGTTACATACCATGGTGAGATTTCTGTTTTTGCAATCTGTGATGCATAGTACATTCTAGATTGATGCTTATTCAATGATAAAACGTTTTGTTTTTTTCTTATGTTTTAGGAGAGAGGATTACTGGGTCAGGAGATTATTATTAGGTATGTTTGTCCAACTGCATTCAGTATTGATGCTGACAATATTAAGCAACATGCTTTCAAAAGGCAGGAACTGCTAAGACATAACCTCATTTGTTTATATTCTTGAAAAGGGCTGATCAAGAAGAACCACCACATATTCTGAAATACAGTCTGTTTCTATACCCCTCATGAATCACTCAGCCCTCACAGAGAGCTCCTTTGTTTAGCTGTCTGTATCAAACCCCAGGCTCACTTCCTTTTCTTTGTCACATTCCTTGTCAATGAATGTTTTCCCTATTGCAACAGCTTTAACAAAATCACCTCTTTAATTTGTATTTTGTATTTAATAGTGTGTTTCGTATTTAATAATGTTAATAATTTAATACAATGCATTTTTTATTTAATAATGCTAATCTTTTATCAGCCCCTTGGATAGTTGTGCTGTGTTTTGTTGTTGTCATCATTTTTCTGTTGTCATTTTGGCTTTTTTTGTTTCTGAATATTATCAGTTGGTCTGGGACAGCAGTTTGCTGTCTTTCCCCTTCAGAGGTAATTGACACAAGTTTAAAAGTTAACTTTCTGTCTTGACTCTTGTTTTAATCTTCTTTCTGTTGTGGAAATTAATGAAGACTGCTCAAAGGAGGACATGCAAAGGTTATTTATTCAGAATTTGCTATAGCAAGAGTCAGTCACATCTTATGCTGGCAAAAACTCAAGGCATGGAAAGCAATGAAAAGCTTTAAAACTGGAAGGAAGAAAAGTATGAGGTATACCCTGATTGGAGGTCACTGGTTTTAGAAAGCTGAGGAAACAGGACTACAAGTGGCGCCGGGAGCCGTCAGGATGCCCCCTTGCTCGGATGACAAGGTCACGAGCCTAAGAAAAAAATTGCAAAGCTGACTTTCTTTATCGGGGCATCCTGGGCAAGCCCCACCCTGGTATTTTTCTTGGAAGTTCTGTCCATGCTCGGAACATTGGCTCATCTCAGTAGGTCAGTCACAGTTGGGAAGAATTCGTCCTGAGATAATCCCCCCAGACCTTATGGACCAGAAGATCCGGGAAGGTGGATCACCTTCCCCGGGGGCTAAGGAGGAATGAAAGGGACGTTTAAATAGGTTACTACTCCTCCTACTAATTACTGGGGAGTTTACCAAGAGTTCTCTGGGGGTCATGGCAAGGCCACCACCAGAAAGGCTCGTACTTGGGTCACCTTTCCACCTCCCACTCCCCCCACCACTCCATGGAGGAGGCTCTCTTCCTTGAAGAAATCAGGCTCGATTGAGACTTCGGAATGCTCATAACTGTGGCCAGCATAGTTGGAGATATTGATTGCTTTAGGATATGTAGACATAGGAATTCATTATAGTAGTTATAAGGTTAATAGGGTTTTATTGCTAAAGCAGTGCTGCTTGACTGTTTCTTAGTCCTCTTTCCTCTCTCTAAACTGTCTCTTTGTCCTCTTTCCTCTTTTCTCATAAGAACTGGAGTAGGTTACTAGAATAAACAGTCTCAAGCTTAAGCCCTTCCCTCTAGCTTCTACATAGTTGTGCCTGATAAGAGAAATGTAACCTTTCTACTTAGGTTGATGTACTTCTCTTGATTGAATGAAGTATACTGAAGACATTCAAATGGTAAACATACTATTGTTAAATCTAATTACATAAAAATCTGACTTCTGCAAAGGGAATGTTTCATGATAAGTTTGGGGAATGAACTCAATGATAAGGTTGCTATGGGAGGTAGAAAACAAAAAATTGTATAGAATGATAGGTGATGTAATGATGTAATGGGGATGTCTTTTGGCTATAAAAACTGTAAACCAACAACAAAGAGAGAGACTGCTCCATCACCACACACCGACTCAGCTCAGTTCTTCTTCCGCCAACGCCACCCATCCCTCAAGACCCCCGGACCCCGCCGAGGCTGGACCCCGGCAACTGGCCCAACGTGGGGCTTGTAGGGTAAGTTCCCCCAATTCCCCAGTTGTGCCTGAATCGGGGTGGCTAGGACTCCACCTGGGTGCTGCAGACCCCCCTGCATAAGATAAGTAGGGTAAGTGAACGGTGGATAGTGTTTGTCTTCCGCCGACGCCACTCATCCTTCAAGACCCCCGGACCCCGCTGGGGCTGGACCCCAGCAAAGTGGTGTGTCTTGTCTGTTTTGTTTTCATGGGAATATTTTTGGTTTTGCCAGTTGGCCCTAAGTTTGGAGAGAGTATAGGGAATCTGTCAATTATTCATTAAATCCTGACAACTGCTACAGAAGTGGTGGTGATTTGGTCTCTGGCACTAGTTGCTGAAGATTTTAGGTCAAGTTCTAGTTTGCTTTATGATCAGACCATTGCCTGTTTGTACATTGTCTGTAACGGTGAATGTCATTGCCATTCTTCCTGTCACCTAGGCCCCAAACAAGAGTCACCTAACTTTTTTTGTAGTAATATTCATATTTTCAATTTTACCTTTTAAAAATAAGTATTGATGCTGACAATATTAAGCAACATGTTTTCAAAAGCATTTCACCTTTATCTATTATATAGTCCTGAACTACAAACTATGAAACCACAGTACTTTTTCCACTGCCACATCTTTGATTCAGGTCTTTATTTCTTCATCTAGAAGAGATGCTGGTGTTCTCATTGGTGATTTCTCTCAGTATCCCACTCTCTGCACAGTCATTAACTAAATAAAATTTAAATTTAAGTTATTCACCACTGCCCCCAAATGACTGCTCTTCCTTCTTCCTGTGGGATAGCTGCCAATTCCATGCATACTCAGCCCCCCTACCTTCCTTGTACATAAAATCAGTAAACTATATTTACCAAATGAATAATATTGAAAAAATGAATTAACCCTATAGGTTCCCCCCTTTGCTCTCTCCACAAATAAGTCATTTTTGTCCTATACAAAGCTTTTATTGAATAAAATGTGAGGGGATATAGTTTTAAATTTTGCCATGTTATACATGTTTCCTTAAGATTAACCTTTTACTAAACTTATTGACATTTACATTTTTAGAAGCAAATAATTCCAGATAAATAAAATGTTTTCCCTAAGTAATTGAGTAACCCTGGTGGAAAATAATTACCATAGCTGTGTCCTGTTGCTGGGATTCCTGGAGCCCAAGGTGGTCATTCTGAAGCATTTCTCCAGGGCTGCCTGTCAGTCATCCCAGTGATGCCATTGACAGCAAGAGTCCTGTTATTATCATGGCAAAGAAAGGGCAGCTGCCATGCTGTCTCTATTTAGTAACAGCCCAGGAGCACTGCCCTCACCTCAGCAAGGTTTCATTTAATAAATTACACTTGTACTGCCCTGGATCCTATTACAGGATTCTCTCTCTTTCTTTTTCTGTTTCCCCTTTCTTCTTATTTTTTTTTTGATTCAATAGTACACCTTCAAAATATGTGTTACAACTTAGTGTAAATTACAGAGCATACTCAGCCCTTTTATAAATTGCATAAACCTTAGGTTTTGATTTCAATCTAGAAGTAAAATATGTTGATTAAAAACATCTTCAAGTAAGACTGTCCTTATAGAAAAATTAAATAGCTATATGCAAATCAATTAGGCTAAACCATCAGCTAAAATCATGTTTGTATCCTTTCCTATACATAAATTGAGGTAAGCCAGTGGGGAATTCTCTCATTGAATTTTTACAAATTCTTATTGAAGTATAGCTGCTTTACAATGTGTTATAATTTCTACTGTACAACAGAATGAATTAGCTATCCATATGCACATATCCTCA
Organism: Antilocapra americana; assembly: GCA_007570785.1. Lineage (NCBI taxonomy): Eukaryota > Metazoa > Chordata > Mammalia > Artiodactyla > Antilocapridae > Antilocapra > Antilocapra americana. Next base: position 5,500,835 of record ML660211.1, on the reverse strand, counting down.
ACTTTTTGGACTTCCTTCCCATCGAGGTCACCACAGTGTATTAAGTAGAAATCCCTATGTTATACCGTAGGTTTTCATTAGTTATCTATTATATACATAGTAGAAGCTACCTCAACATAAAAAGGCCATGTATGACAAACACATAGCAAACATTCTCAATGGTGAAAAACTCCCATTGAATTCTCTGTTAAGTCAGATCAGAAGTTATTTCCTCCTTATCCTGCATCCTACCATAATACTTTGAAAATAGCATATATGGCAACAAGTACTTTTTAATTAAGTTTAATTACACATAACTCTCAGTGCTGTGAATCTTTGTGTGACATGCATTAGCTGCTGCTGCTGTTGCTAAGTCACTTCGGTTGTGTCCGACTCTGTGCGACCCCATAGAGGGTAGCCCACCAGGCTCCTCCGTCCCTGGGATTCTCCAGGCAAGAATACTGGAGTGGGTTGCCATTTTCTTCTCCAATGCATGAAAGTGAAAAGTGAACGTGAAGTCGCTCAGTCGTGTCTGACTCTTTGCGACCCCATGGACTGCAGCCTACCAGGCTCCTCCATCCATGGGATTTTCCAGGCAAGAGTATTGGAGTGGGGTGCCAGTGCCTTCTCTCGACATGCATTAGAGCTTAATGTAATCATTGAAGGCCCAATAATGTGAATGGTGAAAAAGTTGTGAAAGTTGTTAGCCAGTCACGTCCGATTCTTTGTGATCTCATGGACTGCATGTAGCCCATGAGGCTCCTCTGTCCATGGAATTCTCCAGGCAACAGTACTGGAGTGGGCAGTCATTCCCTTCTCTGGGGAATCTTTCCAACCCAGGGTTTGATCCTGGGTCTCCCACATTACAGGCAGAGTCTTTACTGTCTGAGCTATTAGAGATCTGAATGATAGGATTTTATAACTCCCAATACTTATCTTGGTCATTTTAAGATTTAATCATGGTAAATTTTGCAGTGGTGATGGGAGGAGATTTGTATGGCTAGAAGGACTCAGTGCACACCTTGTGTGAACAGTTCTGGAAGCATCTCCTGACTCTATACTCTATACAGCACATCACAAGGTAGGTATCCTTCCTGTTTCAAGACACTTTGTCTCTATCACACCACTCTTCACATCAATTCATCTTTCTCCACTAGCTGTCATATATAAAATACTTTTTTTTTTTTGGTCCTTATTTATGGTATTTGTAGGGAGAAGGAAGTGGCAACCCACTCCGGTATTCTTTCCTAGAGATTCCTGTGGACAGAGGAGCCTGGTGGGCTGCTGTCCATAGGGTTGCACAGAGTCAGACATGACTGAAGTGATTTAGCATACCTGCATGCATTAGAGAAGGAAATGGCCACCCAGTATTCTTGCCTGGAGAATCCCAGGGACAGAGGAGCCTGGTGGGCAGCTGTCTATGGGGTTGCACAGAGTTGGACACAACTGAAGTGACTTAGCAGCAGCAGCAGCATAGTATTTGTATGTTAGCTATAAAATGAATTGACTAATTAAAATTAATGGTAGTAAATATTTAGTATATAGTGTGACAAAGCATTAGAGCACTTTCAGTAACTCGTATTACATGTTACAATTTTCAAAAATACAAGAGTTAATTCCTATAGAATATAGGTTAGATAAAAGATTTTGCTCATATTTCTTCTCCATTACTCATGTCTCTCATTCTTATAACTAATAGCATTAAAGAAAAAACGAATATTTAAGAGCATCTGAGTTTCACGTTTCAAGAAAAAAAAAACACTGAAACAACATAGTTTGGATATTTTTGTTTGCAATACTGTGAATGTTAACTCAAATATTAAAACTAAACTAAAACTGACCCCATTAAACTACAGAAATAATCAAGTATAATAGCAACAAAGAAATAAACATGTCATATATAGCCATGATACCCTTTAATTTTTTGATGACTTTCTAATTTGGGTCCAAAATGCATTCTAGATGACAATAAATCCATCAGGTTGATGAGGCTTACTGTTTTCTGTAACTTTTCTTCCAAAAAATGAGGGAAGAATATTATTATACTCTGTGATTCAAAGATTATCTATGTATTTCAAAAATGCATAAATTAACATTCAATAGCAATCATGACTAAATACAGCATCTTTCACCCTATGTGACTTAAAAAACAATTTTAATCTATGAATTGAAACCCAGAAAACATTTAATTTCAATGAGGGAAAAGGAGGCAAGTGAATATGGTAAAAACTTAAAAAAAATTAAATTTTTCTCTTGGATGTCTGCAGAAATTAGAATGATGATGACTGAAAAGAAACAGACTGGCTTTTGCAGACAGAAGGAAATAATGCATCTTCAAACCATGCACTGAAAATTCAAGGCATTATTATTGGATTTGTCAGAATCAGAGCAGCAGAGAAAAACTAAAGAATATTGTGTTTCCGCAGTTTCAAAATTATCCCAGTATGAAAGACTTATAGCTAGCTGCGTGTAAGAATTTAGTGCCACTTGATGCACTGATAGTATGTAGCTAAAGGTCTATTTACATAAGAAATGGGAAGTAGCAATGTGTAGAACAAGCATAATATCTGCCTCTAAAATATTCTGGTCTGATAAGGAAGATAAACACGTAACTATGACTACAGTTAATTGTCAAGCAGGAGAAAGTCAAAGTGTTACAGCGGCATATAAATTGAGAACTTACATTAAACTCTTTTTATATGAGTGGGAAAGGATAGTTTAGACAAATCTTTGTTAAGGTATCAAGCAAAGTCTTGAAAGATTAGTCGTGGTTGTTCATTTGCTCAGTCATGTCCAACTCTTTGAGACCCCATGTACTGCAGCACACTGGGCCTCCCTGTCCTTCATCGCCTCCCAGAGCTTGCTCAAACTCATGTCCATTGAGTCGGTGCTGCCATCCAACCATCTCATCCTCTGTCATCCCTTTGTCCTGCCTTCAATCTTTCCCAGCATCAGGGTCCAATGAGTTGGTGAGCTTTATCCTCAGCATCAGTACCTCCAATGAATATACAGGACTGATTTCCTTTAGGATGGACTGGTTGGATCTCCTTGCAGTCCATGGGACTCTCAAGAATCTTCCCCAATACCACAGTTTGAAAGTATTAATTATTCAGCATTAAGCCTTCTTTATGGTCCAACTCTCACATCCATATATGACTACTGGAAAAACCATAGTGTTGACTACATGGACCTTTGTTGGCAAAGTAATGTCTCTGCTTTTTAACATGCTGTCTAAGTTTTTCAAAGCTTTTCTTCCAAGGAGCAAGTGTCCTTTAATTTCATGGCTGCAGTCACCATATGCAGTAATCTTAGAGCCCAGGAAAATAGTCTGTCACTGTTTCCATTGTTTCCCCAACAATTTGTCATGAATTGATGGGACCAGATGCTATGATTTTGATCTTTTGAATGTTGAGTTTTAAGCCAGTTTTTTTTTTTTTACTCCCCTCTTTCACCTTCATCAAGACTCTGTTTAGTTCTTTATTTTCTGCCATAAGTGTTATGTCATCTGCATACCCAAAGTTACTGATTTTCTCCCAGAAATCTTGTTTCCAGCTTGTGCTTCATCCAGCCAGGCATTTCCAGTGATGCACTTGGCTTTCCTAGTGGCTCAGACAGTAAAGACTCCACCTGCAATGGAGGACAGCTATGTTCAAACCCTGGGTTGGGAAGATTTCCCTGGAGGAGGGCATGGCAACCCACTCCATCAACCCTCTCCAGTGTTCTTGTCTGGAGAATCCCATGGACAGAAGAACCATGCAGTTGCAAAGAGTTGGACATGACTGAGCAACTAAGCACCGAGCACTATGCATAGAAGTTAAATAAGCAGGGTGGCAACATACAGCTGTGGTGCATTCCTTTCCCAGTTGTGAACCATTTCATTGTTCCATGCCTGGTTCTAACTGTTGTTTCCTGACCTGAATACAGGTTTCTCAGGAAGCAGATAAGGTGTTCAGGTATTCCCATCTCTTTAAGAATTTGCCAGTTTGTTGTGATCCACACAGTCAAAGGCTTTAGTATAGTCAATGAAGCAGAAGTAGATGTTTTTCTGGAATTCTCTCGATTCTTCTCTGATCCAACAGATGTTAGCAATTTAATCTCTAGTTCTTCTGCCTTTTCTAAATCCAGCTTGAACATCTGGAGTTCTCAGTTCACGTACTATTGAAGCCTAGCTTGGAGAATTTTAAGCAGTACTTTGCTAGATTGTGAAAGGAGTGCAATAGTGCAGTCGTTTGAACATTCTTGCTGTTGCCCTTCTTTGGGATTGGAATGAAAGCCGATCTTTTACTAGTCCCATGGTCAGTTTTTTTGTTTGTTTGTTTGTTTCAAATTTACTGGCATATTGAGTACAGCACGTTAACAACATTTGCAGAAACAGAGTTGACCAGTGTGTTCTAGTTCTTGAGGACAGCACATGTGAATATACTCAAATTACAAAGAACATGTTGCTTTCAGAGAAGTAACGATAGCTTGCTAAGGAAATAAATTTAAAAATAAAGGCTGGTGAAACTAACACACAATTATAGCAAGAATGTATGATTCAATAAGTTCTTTCTTATATACCATTAAGGAACAATTGGAATTTGAAATTAGGAACACAATATCATTTATATGTTCACCAACACAAATGAAATCTTTAGTAATAAATCTAACAAAATATATACAAGACCTATATGAGAAAAACAAAATTCTGATGATAGATGCCAAAGGAGATCTAACTAAATGGAGAGATATTCTATGTACATGACTAAAAATACTAAAAACTCCCAAGATATCAGTTCTTCCAAAGTTGATCTGTATGTTTAACACAATCCAAATCCAAATGTCAGCATGTTATTTTGTGACTATAGACAAACTGATTCTAAATTTTAAGTGAAAAAGTAAAAAACAAACAAACAAACAAACAAACAAACCTCCACATAATCAAAACAATATTGAGGAAGAACATAAGTAGAGAACTCAAGTTACCTGATTTCAACTTTTACTATAAATATACAGTAATTGAGACAGTGTAGAATTAACAAAAAAATATGTGTACTGATCAATGGAACAAAGGGGTTGCCTAGAAATAAACCTATACAAATATAATCAATTGGTCAGAGTAAAGAAGTAAAGGGAATTCAAAGGAAATAAGATAGTCTCAATGAATGATGCTGAGACAACTGGACATCCACATGTTCACAAAATGAATCTAAATAAAGATGTTACAACTATTGGAAGGGCTTCTCTGGTGGCCCAGCTGGTAAAGAATCTGCCTGCAACCAATGCCAGAGACCTGGGTTTGATCCCTGTGTTGGAAAGGTCCCCTGGAGACGGGCGTGGAAATCCACTCCCATATTCTTGCCTGGAGAATCCCTGTGGACAGAGGAGCCTGGTGGGCTACAGTCCATGGAGTTGCAAAGAGTCAGACATGCCTGAGCAACTAAGCACAGCACAACTGCTTGAAAAATTAATTCAAAATGTGTTATATATCCAAAAACAAACTGCAAAATTATAAGACTCCTACTATATACTATGAGAAGAATTCAAGTGACTTTAGGTTTGGTGAATCTACACTTCGCCAAACCTACAATCATGATCTATGAAAGAAAAAAGTATTAAATCATTCAAACTAAAAAAAGAAAAGAAAAGAAACGTCTGCTCTATATAGCCACTGTTAAGAGCATGTAAAGATGAGCCACACAATGAGAGATAGTGTTTATAAAAACACCTGTTAAAGGGCTGGTATTCAACATGTACAAAGAACACTTTAGTGTCAACAGTAAGAAAATAAGAACCTTAATTGAAAAAGACAGGCAAAAATTCTGATATACTCCTCATGAAAGAAGATATACTGACAGAAACATATGAAAGGATGTTCAACATTGTATTGCGTTGTTGTTGGTTAGTCACTAAGTCTTGTCTGACTTTTGTGACCCCATGGACCATAGTCCACCAGCCTCCTCTGTCCATGGGATTTCCCAGGCAAGAATACCAAAGTAGATTGTTATAAAGAAGATCTCCAGGGTATCTTCTTGACCTGAGAATCGAACCCACATCTCCTTCTTGGCACACTGATTCTTTACCAACTGATTCACCAGGGAAGCCCTTTGCCTGGAGGGCTACAATCCATGGCGTCACAGAGTTGGGCACAACTGAGAGACTAACTCTGTATTTCCTTAAGGAACTACAAATTAAAGCAGCAACGAGATACCACTACACATGTGGGTAAAGATACAAAGCCATAGGAATTCTTGTTCATTGCTGGTGGTGATATAAAATGGGAGACAACAAAAGGAACGCAGATGTATAGAATAGACTTGTGGACTTTGTGGATGAGGGTAAGGGTGGGATGATATGGGAGAAGGGCATTGAAGCATGTTAATTGTCATGGGTCTAATCAATCGCCAGCCCAGGATTGATGCTCGGGACTGGTGCAGCGAGATTTCCCCGGGGGGGGAGGGAGGAGGGAGGGGGGACCCGGAGGGGAAGCGTATGTAAACCCACGGTGATATCATGACAATGTATGGCAAAAACAATAATTAAAAAAAAAAGAAAGTGAAAGTAAAACCCCCAAAAAATAAAAAATAAAAAATAAAATGGTACAGCCACCTTAAATGGCACAGCCAAGAGAGCTTGGCAGTTCCCTACAAAAATTAAACATTCTCTTACACATAATTCAGCAGTTATGCTCCTTATAATTTACTTAAAGGAATCGAACATCTTTATCTACCCATAAGCCACATTCAAATATTTATAGCAATTCTACTTGCAATTGACAAGACTTGAAAGCAACCAAAACATCCTTCAACAGACAAATGGAAAGACAAACTGTTACCCCCATATAATTGAATATTAGTCGATATTAAAGAAAATAAAAAGTAAATTCTGTGTCAATGAAGCATATTATAAAATAACTTTTCACTGATAATGTTTTAGTGGTTTAAGATTCCTTAAATATGTATTTGAATTTGGGCTATATGTGTCTGTATCTGTGAATCTGTGAGTGCTTAATACCTACATCTCACAGGGTAATTAGTGAGTTATCTAATGAATATGGATAATAGTTCATGAAATCAACTCTGAGCCCTGTGTCAGCTTTAAAGATCATTTTTATGCATGACATTTATTTATGTACAGTCACATTTCATTAAAAAATAAGCCACATTTTAAAAAACTAACTATTGCTACCTCTTCAGTACATTTTTTAGTTTATCATTTTATTTCAATTTCAATTTCAACTATATGAACCCACCCCTATAAATATTTAAATGTCTTGTTATTTTAAAAATATTATTCATATCTGAAAAATGGCATACACATTAAACTTTCATTACAATGTACAATCATGGACACTGTCCAACATATAATTTTGGACACTGACTGCAGCCAAGAAATTAAAACACTTGCTCCTTGGAAGAAAAGCTATGACAAACCTGGACAGTGAACTTTGCTGACAAAGGTCTATATAGTCAAAGCTATGGTTTTCCCAGTAGTATTATGCGAGAGTGGACAATAAAAAAGCACCAAGCACCGAAGAACTGATGCTTTTGAACTGTGGTACTGAAGAAGATTCTTGAGAGTCCCTTGGACAGCAAGGAGATCATATCAGTCAATCCTAAAGGAAATCAATCCTGAATATACATTGGAAGGACTGATGCTGGAGCTGAAGTTCCAATATTTTGGCCACCTGATGCAGAGTCTACTTATTGGAAAAGACCTTGATACTGGGAAAGATTGGGGCAAGAGGAAAAGGGGACAACAGAGCATGAGATGGTTGGATGATATCACCAACTCAATGAGTTGGAGCAAACTCCAAGAAATAACAAAGGACAGGGAAGCCTGAAGTGCTGCATTCTGTGAGGTCACAAAGAGTCAGACATGAATGAGTGACTGAACAACAACATATAATGGCTATTTGAATGACCTAGAAAGAATGCATCTCACTTTGATAAAAATTAACTGCTGAAATATCTCTAAATTAAAAACATTATATGACCCCCTACTTACTTGATAGTTACGACACATTAAAACACTATCTATTTCAGTCTTAAAAAAAATAAATAAATGGAAGTATTCAAATCAAAGACAACAAGACATTTTTCAAATGTTAGATGTTTATTTTTTGTAATGGTCAGTCCGTCCCAAGTCACTTCAGTTGACTCTTTGCAACCCCATGGAATGTAACCTTCCAGGCTCCTCTGTCCATGGGGATTCTCCAGGCAGGAATACTGGAGTGGGTTGCCGTTTCCTCCTCCAGCAGATTTTCCTGACCTAGAAACTAAACTAGCATCTCTGTGTCTTCTGCATTGGCAGGCAGGTTCTTTACCACTAGTGCCATGAGAAGTATATTTACCCACATTACTAAGGTACAAAAAGACACTGGTTTCATAAAATATTTGAAATTTCAAAGGGAAAAAAAATCTTGACACAGAGGAGCAATCTTGGCAAAGAGGATAATTTTCCCACCTTAAAAACTGAATAAAACCAGGGTAAGGTATTATTAGTATATTTTCAGGAACTGTTGACACTTGAAATCTTGGTTGATGTTCTAAACGTGTACCCCAGTTTCGCCATTTTACTGTGATTTTCTCTATTCACATTTCAGATCAGTTAAAAGCTAACCACCACTCACCCAACCATGCAACAAGCAAATCACAATTTATCTAACATAATTCTCTATTTCAAATCTTTATAGTGAGCCAAACAGGAATTTTGCAACATTTATATTTTAGATCAAATTACCTTTAAACAGGTATAGATTGAACTTGATCTTAAACAAAAGTGTACCTTCATGATCCCCTCATTGCTGGAATCTCCATGACACCTGTCAGTGGCAGGAAACCAGGAACAGCTTGAAAGAAAACTGTCATAATAAATAAAGGGAAGATATTCCAACCTGCCTGTGATTACATACTCATGTGCTGAAAAGCTATGGGATAGATTTTCATTTGAGTTAGTACTCTTTTAATTCCATTTTAATATTTCCCTGTTATAGTTGTTTGTTACTTTTAAAACAGTAAATGAAAAAGTCTACCTCCTTTGGTTAAGAGGTATTTGAGTTAGAGTTAGTAATACTTTCCTTAGTTACTTTGCAGGAATAAGACACCAAAAAAAAAAAAAAAGAAGAAGAAGAAGAAGAAAAGAAAAAAAGTGCTTTCTCCTATATAAAGGTATCAAATAAATCTCAGAACCTGAATCCTTGCAGAATTGTCAGAAACTTATTTCAGTTTGAACTCCAAAAGCAATAAATAAAGGTTTATGTTAGAAAATAAAATAAGGCTAGAGGTTCCAGATCGGCTTCGGCCGCCCCTCGGCTCCTCGCCTTCCCTCTCCCCTCCCGCACCTCTCCTCCCTCCCTTTCCTGGGAAAGAGAGAAGCCAACGCTGCGGGTGGGTAGAGGAGCACTCGGCGCCTCCGGGAGGGGACGGCGCCTCCCCATCTGAGTCCCGAAACACGGCCAGACCAGGAGGACAGTTGTGAGGCCAGTGCACTTTTGACTCCATGGGGCTGACTGGTAACAGTGAGGAAACCTAGACTCACCCACCAGAAAACCACACAAGCCTTCCCATCCAGGAAACTTCGACAAACCACACATCCAATCCCTCCCACAGAGAGGAAGCCCCACAATAAAGGGACAACACAGCAAGATAAACAAGATGAAAAGGCAGAGAAATACCCAGCAAGTAAAGGAACAGGATAAATACCCCCTAGACCAAACAAAAGACGAAGAGATAGGAAGTCTACCTGACAAAGAATTCCGAATAATGATAGTGAAAATGATCCAAAACCTGGAAAATAAGTTGGAGTTGCAGCTCAATAACCTGCAGGCAAGGATTGAGAAGGTGCAGGTAAGCTTTGACAAGGACTTAGAAGAAATGAAAAAGAGTCAAAATACAATAAATAATGCAATAAATGAGATCAAAAACACCCTGGAAGGAACCAACAGTAGAATAACAGAGATAGAAGACAGAATAAGTGAGGTAGAAGACAGAATG
>ML660211.1:5400616-5480882 GCA_007570785.1 Antilocapra americana | reverse complement strand
AAAATGAAGTTTCACCTTGCCTTGTTGGTTTGACATCACATCAAAACTATCAAAATAATCTATTTTTCAGGTCTTCAAATTCTTGATATTTCTTGATTTCATAAAGATAATTCAGATGTTAAACAAAAAAATAATAAAATTTTACCCCTCATTGTTTCTATTACAGTAGTCTATAAGTTCTTTATTTTTTCAGGTGGGAAACTAGGACATATTTAATATTAGTGCAGGACAATTTAGCTTCAGATTTCTATGTATGTCAAAATAAAAAGCTTTATTTGTACATGGTATTTTGGGCTTCCCTTGTGGCTCAAACAGTAAAAGAATAGCACTGCAATGTAAGAAACCTGGGTTCAATCCCTGAGTGGAGAAGATCCCTGAAGAAGGGAATGGCTCCCACACTAGTATTCTTACCTTGAGAATTTCATGGATAGAGAAGCCTGGTGGTCTACAGTCCACGGATTGCAAGTTGGACAAGACCAAGCAACTAACACTTTCACATTTAGGAAACATACTAAATCTGAATAATTTTAATTTCCTGTCTTTAAAATAATCATTTAAATACCCTTTATTGTTAATAATAAATAGTGTCTATGCAATTTAATGTGAACTTATTCTGAATGAAACATTTTTACTTTCAGAATTTTGTGGATTTAGAGTTTACTTTATAATATAAATGATCGATTCCAGCATTCAAAAGTATGATGTATATGTTTTGTGATTACCAAAAATGAGATGCATTTATCAAAAGCAATCTGCTTGAGAGTTTGAACTCCATATCTGTATTAATGACTATTCACATATATTTTTATAGTAATGTTATTTATTTTTGTTTTCACATTTGGTAAATGCCAGTAAAAATTTGCAACTTAAAATGTAAAACTTCTCTAATTATATAAAAAATATTTTTGTTAGAATATTTGACTCTCCAAAGTTAAAAAATCCGTTTATCTAAAATAATTTATAAAATGAAATCACAAATGTAATTTGGTATTGGCAGTCATCAGTCTTAGTTCTTTTCAGCATAACTACCATCTCATTATTTTCCCTGAGGTTAATTCAAAACAATAATAAAAGAAATCACCATTCATTACTAAAGTTGGCTACCTTTTTTTTGCATAATCAGTTTTATATATTTGAACACTGAATTCAACCATGCATAAAAATAGTAATTTCATTATTTTCTCAAGACTCAAAGTGTTTCTTAAAATCACAGAGAGGAATTGAACATCTAAAACAGAAACATGAATTATTATCAGTGTGTGTAGTAGTTATGTTTAATTCAAAATAGGTTTTAAACATTATTTTAACATTATTATTATCCTTATTCTAGAAAAAGATAGCGAAATATTCACTGTTATACCTAATAAGCAAGGATGATACATTAAAGAAGTTGAATTAAAGAAATAAATAAGAGAGGAAACTTTATTTTCCATGGCATAAATTTTACCATTTAAAAAAATGATAACTAATTGTGGTTCTTACCTTTGAGGTAGTACTTTAAATCACTTAAGCCTAATTTCATAGCAAAATTCACAATATTGTAAGGGAAGTAAAATAATCCCTTCTAAAATACAATCAAAATACATTAAAATGATGAAAACTTACTTTTAAAAGTATCTTTCAGACTGCCAAAGGCATTTTTACTTACAAGTTATGTAGTATTTAAAGCAAATATTAGGATAAACAGTACTCTGATATCATGTTTTCTGATGGTATGTATCATTTTGTTCCTCTTTTTCCATCACTTTGGCCACTACTTGGATGATGTTTATGTATTTTAATGGTCTTAGACTCTAATCTGGATTCTACTGTCAAATTTTTGGAAGCATACAGATAATGTCTCTCTTGACTATCTCTAGGGCACCTTGAAATCAACATATCTAAAATATGTTCTTGTCTGTCAAATTAAAAATGCCTGATAATTACTAACTTTTTCTTATAATATCTCTGAGCATGACTCATTATTCTTCATTTCTATCCCACCAGTTCTCATGATATTTTACTGTGATACCTCTATTGATCCTGAGCATACTGTTTTCATCTTTAGTGTCTCCCCTTTCTAGAACATGCTATACTTCCAGATCAATTGGCGCAAATTGCTGTTCATCAAGTCACTCTCTTGGTCAAGAAAATACTGTAGATCCTTATTTTCTTTGTGAATAAATCAAACATCCAAAAATCACCATTCGATTAGTTTCAGTGTTCCTATCAGTACTCATGCACTATTGTAACTTAACTTATATGAGGCATGACCTAAAGACTTGTCTCCTTTCATCACCCTTAAAGATTTTCTTATGACACTGACTCAGCATAGAATGACATTACAAACATGGAATCCAGTTGAGTTTTACCCTAGAATCTTCTGGAGTTCTTTGGAGATGGAAGTGACTTATAATGAGGTCAGTAAGAGTTATGAGGAGTGATACCACAAACATGGTAGAGTTGGAGACCTCAGCTTTCAGCCTTCAACAGAGATTAATAATTAGACAGTTATCCATCCCTGGAGAAGGAAATGGCAACCAACTTCTTGCCTAGAAAATTCCATGGACAGAAGAGCCAGGAGGGCTACAGGCCATGAGAAGAAAAGAAGAAACTCATCATCTTGACAGCTTCATCCCCTGTCTTCTGCTGACCCAAGCCAAGGGGGACCACCCCAGCTTGAAATAGTTCCTCTCACTGGGAAAGGGAAAGCTGGTTATGTGATCAGCTACCTCAGCCTTTTGGGGCTTTGTGTGAGGAACCCCCTTTGTCTTTCCCCACCTAGACAACTGCTGAGCTGACACAGGCCACAGAGATGGCTGGAGCAAGGAAGAAAAGCGAGAACTCCCCAACCAGCCAGGTACCTGGAGATAATCCCAGTTCCCATTGACCTGCTCTGCAGAGGACCCAGAGGTTCTTGTCACTGAGAAAACCAACCTCCTTGGAACAGCCCCTCTGAAACCCCTACCAGTTTCATTTATTTTCACCCCCCTGCCTGGCAGGTTATTAAAGTTTGCAGATGACAGCTGCTGGAGTTCCTCGCCCCTCTCCAGCAGGAGTCCAGGATCTTCGGTGGTGACCAGCCCAGGCCTTTGGGCTTGGGCAAAGGCAAGGCCTTCCCTGCCACATGAGTGCTCAGGGCCAGCCCCTCCAGTTGTGAACCTGAATGGCCCATCACCAGGGTCCACTGCTGTGTGTGCATCTGCAGTGACACCTTGCTACCGCAGCTCTGGACTCGGACAGCCAGGGCCCCAGCTCGGATTTGCGTCTATTTCTTCTCACTGGCCTGCACTGTTGGGCTCATCTGCTGCTCTGCTAGCCTTCCCTTTGTGCATCTACACTCCTCTAGTCAGAAATCCATCACAGCAATGGCCGCACTGCTACCTGTGCCCCCGGGGGTAAGACCCAGCCACCCCAGGAGTGTCCACAGGCAGCCATGGGCCAGTGCAGTTGCCACTGTTGACTCTGGCCCTTTCTGTTGACCCTGCATGTGTACTGTTGACCTAAAATAGCCTGCCACATGTTTTCCCAGTAAAAATAGGTTTATTGGGATCAGTAGAGAATTGCAATTCAGGGTCTGCAACCACACTGAGCCCATGGAGAGGGAAGAACCATATGGAGAGGAAAATGATTTGAGAGGACTGTCATAATCAGAGGGTCATGGCTTATCATTGGCCAAGTCCTTGCCAGGAAAGAAGAGGAGTCTTTTGCCTTCCTGTTGGGCTCTGCTATGGTCTCATACTTGAGACCTCCCCATTCTGTTCTCCCAACTCTGTTTAATTGAATTTTCTGTTCATTATTTTCTTACAGGGTCTACAACCAGTCTCTGCCATACACAGGCACTTGCATTGGTCCTTATAACCAACTGTGTGAAAGCTACAACTCTACCTTCCATGGCTACCTGCCCTGGTCCCTCACTGCCAGCCCTAGAGATGCAACTGAGGACCAACACTGTCCTTGCAGGCAAACACTTGTTGATGCTGTAATGTGGACTCCAGAAGCCCAGGCTGAGGAAACCTCATGCCTCATGCCTTCATCTCGAACCACCAAAAGCTCCTGCACTCGGCGCCCTGACCCACTGGATCCGGGGGCCACACAGGCTCCTGCATGCCCCATATGTGGGGGGAGGTCTTTTCTTATTCAAGTCAGTCCATAAGAACAGATAAAATCCACAGAGAGATGCCCCCTCAGACTTGTTAGAAGGTCTATTATTTAAAATACAAGGGATTTTTAAGTGTTGGGGAGGGCATGAAGAAAAGGAACACTTGTGCACTGTTGGTGAAAATGTAAACTGATGCAGCCACTGCAGAAAACATCACAGAGGTACCCAAGAAATGAAAAACCATTTTAAAGTAATAGTAGAACAACCTCTGTTTTCATTTAATATCTTCTACCATGGACATAAGGCAAGGCAACCCAAAACCTAGTAAGAACATCAGCACAGACAAAGAGAAATCTTCAAGTTTGAACTCAAAGAATGGAACAGGGGTCTCTTGATGGTGACAGCAGAGGCATCAAAGAATCACAGATGCTAAAACACTGAAGAAGGAGAAACTTCCTCTCTGATTGTAGATATGGTCACCCCAAGAGTACAAACTTCAACTGCTTTTTCTCTCACTCTGACTTTGGGCAGCTTGGCCCTGGACATGAATGCTACTACATTCCTCCAATTCAAGAAATACGTGACAAGAGCAGATTACATACAACCTGTGCTTTCTGGAAAAAGAAAACTGGGGGCCTCCAGGGAAACAGAAAGTGCCCAGGAGACTGCTGACAAAGGATAAGTTTTACAAAGTGACCTCATAAAGTTGATTATAAATGCTTTGACTCATTCCCAAATTTCATGCATGAATCTGATAGAATGTACTATCACAGGCTTCCCTGGTAGCTCAGAAGGTAAAGAATCTGCCTGTAATGCAGAAGACCCAGGTTTGATCCCTGGGTTGGGAAAATTTCCCTGGAGAAGGGAATGGCAACTCACTCCAGTATTCTTGCCTGGAGAATTCCATGGTCAGAGGAGACTTGGAGGACTATGGTCTATGGGGTCACATAGAGTCAGACACGACTGAGAAACTAACACACATGCACTGGCACAAAGAAAACAGCTGAATTTTGGTTACTGATCAGCTCCAAAAGAATTTGGAGTGAACGAGTTGATTACAATTAAAACAATGAAGGACAGCAAAGAGGAATATGAGAAAAAGAAGAATAAATAAAAGTCATTAGTAGTCCTATGAGATGGGAGGGGAGTTCAGGATGGGGGACACATGTACACCCATGGCTAATTCTTGTTGATGTATGGTGAAAGCCACTACAATATTGCAATTAGCCTCCAATGAAAATAAATTAATTAATTTAAAAAAAAGAATATAAAAAATAAAAATTTAGGTAACTTGGTGGAACAAATAACATGAGGATAATGCACCAAAAAGGAAGAAATAACAGCTCCATCTCATCTGCATCATCCTGTCCCTGCTTCCCATCACTGCTCAGGGCCAAGAGAGAATAACCTAGCTGGGCAGAGGTCCTGTCACTGGGAAAAGGAAAGCAGATTAAGTGACCAGATTTATATTACAGTAAGTCCCATACATACGAACGAGTTCCTTTCTGAGAGCACCTTCGTAAGTCCAACTTGTAAGTAAGCCCAACAAAGCCTCAGTTCAGTTCAGTTCAGTTGTTCAGTCGTGTCCCACGATCCCATGGACTGTAGCACACCAGGCATCCCTGTCCATCACCAACTCCCAGGGCTTGCTCAAACTCATGTCCATCCAGTGGGTCATGACATCCAACCATTTCATCCTTTGTCATCCCCTTCTCCTCCTGCCTTCAATCTTTCCCAGCATCAGGGGCTTTTCCAATGAGTCAGTTCTTTGTGTCAGGTGGCCAAAGTATTGGAGCTTCAGCCTCAGTCCTTTTAATGAATATTCAGGACTGATATCCTTCAGGATGGACAGATTGGATCTCCTTGCTGTCCAAGGGACTCTCAAGAGTCTTCTCCACACCCAAATAAAACAATCTGGTATACAGTAGTGTACTGTAATAGGTGTATAGCACTTTTCACACAAATAATGCAGAACAAACAAACAGAGAAAATAAAACATTTTAAATCTTATAGTACACTGCGTTGAAAAGTACAGTATAGTATCAGCTACCTCATTGCGGCTTTTATGCTTTCTTCTTTTAGGCTACCCTGAGCTTGAAACAAACTGTATTCTATATAGTAATGTACATAAAAGCATAACCATTTGTAGAGGATGCATACACATGACAATACACCAGACATATGAACTAACTTACTTATTGAACATGTGAACACACATTTGTAATTTTTGAAAGTTCACAACTTAAAAGTTAGTATGTAGGGGACTCACTCTACTCTGTTAGTTTTGGGTGTACAGCAAAGTGATTAAGTTTTATACATTTATTTTTTCAGATTGTTTTCTATTATAGTTATTATAAGATATTGAATGTAGTTCCCTGTACTTTACAGTAAATCCTAATGCTTATCTATTTAATGCATAGTTGTTTGTATCTGTTAATCCCATACTCCTAGTTGATCCTCCCCGCATGCTTTTCCCATTTGGTAACTATTAGTTTGTTTCTACAGAGAAGGCGATGGCACCTCACTCCAATACTCTTGCCTGGAAAATCCTATAGACAGAGGAGCCTGATAGGCTGCAGTCAATGGGCTCACTACAAGCTGGACACGACTGAGCGACTTCACTTTCACTCTTTACTTTCCTGCATTGGAGAAGGAAATGGCAACCCACTCCAGTGTTCTTGCCTGGAGAATCCCAGGGACGGGGGAGCCTGGTGGGCTGCCGTCTATGGGGTCGCAGAGTCGGACCCGACTGAAGCAACTTAGCAGCAGCAGCAGTTTGTTTCTAACATCTGTGAGTCTGTTTTTGCTTTGTATATAGATTCATTTATATTGTTTTCTAGATTCCACATATAAGCCATGTATTATATTTGTGTAATATTTGTCTTTCTATGCATGACTTGTTTTTTACATTTGAAGAATTATAGAATCTGAGATGGATAGGAATTTAAAGGTCAATGTTAGCTTGATTCAATTTATTTCAATTTTGTAAATACCCTGAAATGCGCTCACAGGCAGAAGGTGCTGAATGACTACAGATGTAGAGCAGGGCAGGTCTATTAGAAAAGACTGAGCTTCAGATCATTTTGGCATCTAGTGTCAGGATGAAGTGCAAATAAATGTTAGATGGCATTGCACTTATAACACTCTAGGCATTCAATAAATATTTGCTAATGGATGAAAGGTAAACTAAAGACACGTTTTTAGAAAGTTTTAAAAACCATTACAATGTGAACTCAGCCCTGCTACTTCCTCTCTCTCTTTTTATAATTGTTTCCCTGTTCTCAGGGGTGAACATGAAGTCCAGTTCAAGCCAATAATTGTCTTCTTTAGCTGGGTCCAGTGACTTTCCAAGAGATAAGCATATGACCCAAGTTAAGCCAATCAAACTATTTCAATAGAAATATTCAATTTGGAACTGGAAGAGGTATATTTTTTTTTAATTTGCATTTTATTTATTTATTTATTTTGTTTGTTTTCTGCCACTGGGTTTTGAGATTGTGAGTAAGGCTCCAGCAATCATCACGCTTCCTCCTTGACAAAGTGATCAGCACTGAGAGAGAGAATGAGAATGACGTTTAGGTATAAACAGATGTAAACCTAGACAGTATATTAAAAAACAGAGACATTACTTTGCCAAAAAAGGTCCATCTAGTCAAGGCTATTGTTTTCCAATTGTCATGTATGGATGTGAGAGTTGGACCTTAAAGAAAACTGAGCAACGAAGAATTGATGCTTTTGAACTGTGGTGTTGGAGAAGACTCTTGAGAGTCCCTTGGATTGCAAGGAGATCCAATCATTCCATCCTAAAGGAGATCAGTCCTCGGTGCTCACTGGCAGGTCTGATGTTGAAGCTGAAACCACAATACTTTGGCCACCTGATGAGAAGAGTTGACTCATTTGAAAAGACCCTGATGCTGGGAAAGATTGATGGCAGGAGGAGAAGGGGACGACAGAGGATGAGATGGTTGGATGGCATCACTGACTCAATGGACATTGGTGTGGGTGGACTCGGGGAGCTGGTGATGGACAGGAAGGCCTGGTGTGCTGCAGTTCATGGGATCACAAAGAGTCAGACACAACTGAGAGACTGAACTGAACTGAAACAGAAGTAGAATGTGTGAGAACCAATTCTCCCCAAGTCATGTTTCTTGTCATTTGGAAAAAAATTCAGCTAAAGTAACTCAGTGGCCTTTCTGTCCTCTTACACAAGCAAATGAAGTGGTTTATCTACTTATATATTTAGAGAAAACTTTGGACATATTCAATACAGCTCTGCCACTTCTTTTGGGAATGAAGTGGCTTGCAAAGGCTATGATCTTCTCCACAAAGGAAATAATTTACCATCATTGCAGTGACTTCTGCGTAAGTCTGTCTAAATCAGTGTTTCACTTTGAAAGTCAACATGGGGCTTCCCTAGTGGCTCAGTGGTAAAGACTTTGCCTGCTAATGCAGGAGACAGAAGTTCATTCCTTAATCTGGAAAATTTTCACATGCCTTGGAGCAAATAAGCCAATGCACCACAACTAGTGAGCCTGTGCTCTAGAGCCTAGGAACTACGACTACTGAAGCCCAAGTGCCCTAGAGCCTGTGCTCCACAACAAGAGAAGCCCATTCATTGCAATTAGAGAGTAGACTCAACTTGCTGCAACTAGGGAAATACTCACACAGTAATGAAGACTCAATATAGCCACAAATAAATTAACTAATTAAAAAAAGTTAGCATGGCTGAGATATCTAAGCCATATCTTTCAATCTGGCATAATTTGTAATAATGCTGACCATTTACTCACAATTGATTCAGTACTTCAACCAAAAAGAGGAATAAAAAGTATGGGGTCTTTTCAAAGTATCACAAAAACAAAAGCATAGGGAAAATTTTCTGGCTGTTTAAGCCTGGATTCCATGTTTCCTTTGAGGCAGCTATCATCCTCCTTCCAGGGAAAATGTGTACTAATAAATCATTTATTTTCCTAATTGAATTGTATTTATATTTCAGTTACATGCCAAATTGATGAGACAAAATAATGATATGCATATTCACTATACTTTTTGTACACACTAGTAATTATATAACTGTGTTTATATTACGAGAAAAACAAGTTGGTTTAATCTTTCCAGATAAACTCTATATACCTAATACTATCAATGCCAGAGGATACATCTGCTGTTTTCTTTCTTTGAGGTTCTCAAGTTCAGTTCAGTTGATCTGTCATGTCCAACTCTTTGCAACCCCATGGACTGCAGCACATCAAGCTTCCCTGTCCATCACCAACTCCTGGAGCTTACTCAATCTCATGCCCATCGAGTTGGTGATGCCATCCAACCATCTCACCTCCTCCTGCCTTCAATCTTTCTCATCATCAGGGTCTTTTCTAATGAGTCAGCTCTTCGCATCAGGTGGCCAGAGTATTGGAGATTCAGTTTCAGCATCAATCCATCCAATGAATAATCAGGACTTATTTTCTTCAGAATTGAATAGTTTGGTCTCCTTGCAGTCCAAAGGACTCTCAGAGTTTTTTCCAATACCACAGTTCAAAAGCATCAATTCTTTGGCACTTAGCTTTCTTTATGGTCCAACTCTTACTTCCATACATGACTATTAGAAAAACCATAGCTTTGACTAGATGGACCTTCATCTGCTTTTTAATATTCTGTTGAGGTTGATCATAAATTTTCCTTCAAGTAGCAAGCATCTTTTTATTTTATGGCTGGCAGTCACCATCTGTAGTGATTTTGGAGCTCAAGAAAATTAAGTCTGTCACTGTATCCATTGTTTCCACATCTATTTGCCGTGAAGAGATGGAACTGGATGCCATCACCTTAGTTTATTGAATGTCGAGTTTTAAGCCAGCTTTTTAATCATCCTCTTTCACTTTCATTAACAGGCTCTTCAGTTCCTCTGCACTTTCTGCCACAAGGGTGATATCATCTGCATGTCTGAGGTTATTGATATTTCTCTCAGCAATCTTGATTCCAGCTTGTGCTTCATCAAGCCTGGCATTTAGCATGATGTATTCTGCATACAAGTTAAATAAGCAGGATGACAGTATACAGCCTTGAAGTAGTCCTTTCCCAGTTTGGGATCAGTCCATTGTTCCATGTCCAGTTCTTACTGTTGGCCTGCATACAGATTACTCAGGCGGCAGGTAAGGTGGTCTAGTATTCCCATCTCTTTCACAATTTTCCACAGTTTTTTTCTGATCCATAAAGTCAAAGGCCTTGGTGTAGTCAATAAAGCAGAATTAGATATTTTTTTGGAACTCATATGTTTTTTTCTATGATCCAACGATGTTGGCAATTTGATCACTGGTTCCTCTACCTTTTCTAAATCCAGCTTGAACAGCTAGAAGTTATTGGTTCACATATTGTTGAAGCCTGGCTTGGATAATTTTGAGCATTAAATTTACTAGCGTATGAGACGAATGCAATTTTTCAGTAGTTTAAACATTCTTTGGCATTGCTTTTCTTTGGAACTGGAAAGAAAACTGACCTTTTCCAGTCCTGTGGGCTCTGCTGAGTTTTCCAAATTTGCTGGCATATTGAATGCAGCACTTTCACAGCATCATCTTTTATTACTTGAAATAACTCAGCTGGAATCCCATCATCTCCACTAGCTTTGTTCGTAGTGATGCTTCCTAAGACCCACCTGACTTCACATTCCAGGATATCTAGCTCTAGGTAAGTGATCTGGGTCATTAGGATCTTTTTTTTAATATTTCTTCTGTTTATTCTTGCTGCCTCTTCTTAATATCTTCTGCTTCTGTTAGGTCCATACCATTTCTGTCCTTTATTGTGCCCATTTTTGCATGAAATGGTCCCTTGGTATCTCTAATTTTCTTGAAGAGATCCCTAGTCTTTCCCATTCTATTCTTTTCCTCTATTTCTATGCATTGATCAATGAGGAAGGCTTTCTTATCTCTCCTAGCTATTCTTTGGAATTCTGCATTCATATAGGTATATCTTTCCTTTTCTCCTTTGCCTTTAGTGTCTCTTCTTTTCTCAGCTGTTTGTAAGGCCTCCTCAGACAACCATTTTGCCTTCTTGCTTTTCTTTTACTTGGGGATGTACTTGATCACTGCCTCCTGTACAGTGTCATGAATCTCTGTCCATAGTTATTCAGGCCTTTAATCTAGCAGATCTAACCCCTTGAATCTATTTGTCAGTTTCAGTGTATAATTGTAAGGGATTTGATTTAGGTCATACCTGAGTTGTCTAGTGGTTTTTCCTATATTCTTCAATTTAAGTCTGAATTTGGCAATAAGGAGTTCATGATCTGAGCCACAGTCAGCTCAGCTCCCAGTCTTGTTTTTTGCTGACTGTATAGAGTTTCTCCATCTTTGGCTCCAAAGAATATAATCAGCCTTATTTTGTTATTGACCATCTGGTGATGTCCATGTGTAGAGTTGTCTCTTTGTGTTGGAAGATGGTGTTTGCTACAACCAGTGCATTCTCTTGGCAAAATTCTATAAACCTTTGCCATGCTTCATTTTGTACTGCAAGGCCAAACTTGTCTGTTACTCTAGGTATCTCTTGACTTCCCACTCTTGAATTCCAGTTCCCTATAATGAAAATGACATCTTTTTTTTTTTTTTTTTGCTGTTAGTAGTAGAAGGTCTTGTAAGTCATCAAAGAACCATTCAACTTCAGTTTCTACAGTATTGGTGGTTGGGACATAGTCTCAGATCACTGTAATATTGAATGGTTTGCCTTGGAAATGAGTGCAGATCATTCTGTCACTTTTGAGATTGCACTTAAGTACTGTGTTTTGAACTCTTTCGTTGCCTCTGAGGGCTACTCCATTTCTTCCAAGAGATTCTTGCCCACAGTTTAGTTCAATTCAGTTACTCAGTCATGTCCGACTCTTCACAACCCCATGGACTGCAGCATGCCAGGCCTCCCTGTTCATCACCAAGTTCCAGAGTTTACTCAAACTCATGTCAATTGAGTCTTGATGCCATTCAACCATTTCATCCTCTGATGCCCCTTCTCCTCCTGCCTTTAATCTTTCCCAGCATCAGGGTCTTTTCCAATGAGTCAGTTCTTCACATTAAGTGGCCAAAGTATTGGAGTTTCAACTTCAGCATCAGTCCTGCCAGTGAATATTCAGAATTGATTTCCTTTAGGATGGACTGATTAGATCTCCTTGTTGCCCAGGAGTAGATATAATGGTCATCTGAATTGCATTCCCCCATTCAAGTCCATTTTAGCTCACTGATTCCTAAAATGTTCACTCTTGTCTTATCCTGTTTGACCACTTCCAATGTACCTTGATTCATGGATCTAACATTCTAGATTCCTATGCAATATTGTTCTTTGCAGCATCAAGCTTTACTTCCATCACCAGGCATATCCTCAATTGGGAATTTTTTTTTTTCACTTTGGCTCTGTCTCTTTATTCTTTATGGAGTCACTTCTCCACTCTTCTCCAGTAGCATTTTGGGCACCTAACAACCTTGGGAGTTCAATTTTCAGTGTCATATCTTTTTGTCTTTTCATGGAGTTTCAGGCAAGAATACTGAAGTTGTTTGCCATTCCCTTCTCCAGTGGATTGTGCTTTGTCAGAAATCTCCACCATGACCCATCCATCTTGGGTGGACCTAAATGGCATGGCTCATTGTTTCATTGAGTTAGACAAGGCTATGGTTCATGTGATCAGTTTGATTAGTTTTCTGTGATTGTTGTTTTCATTCTGTCTATCCTCTGATGAATAAAGATAAGAAGCTTATGGAAGCTTCCTGATGGGAGAGACTGATTGTGGGGGAAACTAGGTCTTGTTCTGATGAGTGGGGCAGTGCTCAATAAATCTTTAATCCAATTTTCTGTTGATGGCTGGGGCTGTGTTCCCTTCCTGTTTGGCCTGAGGCCAATACTGTTGGCCTACACCAAAACTGTTGGCCTGATACTCCAAGACACTCAGGGCAAGTCTGGCTCAGTGTCTTGTAGGGACACTGCTCCTTTCTCCTGGCTCCTAGTGCACACAAGGCTTTGTTTGTGCCCTCCAGGAGTCTGTTTCCCTGGCCCTGCAGCTGTTCTGTAATCAAATCCCACTGGCCTTCATGAGTCCTGGTGTGCACAAGGTTTTGTTTGAGCCCTCCAAGCGTCTCTGGCAGGTATGGGGTTTGTTTCTAAACATGATTTTGCCTCTCATACCTTCTTGTTAGGACTTCCCCTTTGCTCTTGTTGTGAGGTATCTTTTTTTTTTTTTTTTTGGTGGTATCCAATATTCTCCCATCCATGTTTGTTCAGAAGAGAGTTGTAATTTTGAAGTCCTCTCAGGAGAAATGAGCTCAGATCCTTCTACTTCACCATCCCATTGAGAACCTCAGCCACATACTTGTTGATGCACAGGGCTGAGTGGCTGCACTCAGTGTACAGGCAGATGAGCATGTCAAGCAGTGTCTCTATGCTCAGGGCACTCTCATTGCAGCAGGGCCCATTCAGGAGCAGCTGCTCCAGCTTCTTGAATCACACCTTGGCTGACATGGTGTCGTGCAGCCCATTTCCAATGTGCTGGCCTGCCATGGCCAGTCCATCAGGGACTGAGGAGAGGAGGGCAGGCTATTCTTCTGCAACATTTTCTTCATAGACTCTATAGTAACAGCATAAAAATAAATATGTTATCATGCTAACATTTTTCTGAAATACAGATATTTTTGTCCTGTTGCTTGTAATGGTCAAACAAATCTAACTGCTGACTCATTCGATGACTCTATTCATCATTCAAAATATGTTTAATTTTTATTGCAGGACCTTGCCTTGGACATGGATTTTCCAGGATTTTCCCCCTTTGTCTCAATATAACTCTTCAGACACAATTCACTCATTTGTTATCAGTATGAACAGATCACATCATTGACATATATCGTGTTTCCATAAGTCTTATAATTTATTGAATCTTTTTTGAGATATTATAGACAACTTTAGAAGCTTTATTTACTTACTGTATTTTTTAACAAGCTAGATTTATATTTTTTGCCATCAAAATTTCTTATGATTTTAAGTTCATGAAAAATTATATATTTATTTGAACTTTGGATTTTATACTACCTTTGAAACCTATACTTACAGCTACAGTTAATGATTATGTAACAGTTCTTGATAGTTTGAAGAGGCCAAAGACTGCTTTGAGTATCTAAAGGAAGATATTTTTAATTTTCCTTACAGTATTATACATCATGTGCACACTCAGTCATGTCCAACTCCTGTGACCCCTTGGACTGTAGCCCACCAGACTCCTCTATTCATGTGATTTTCCAGGAAAGAATACTGGAGTGGGTTGCCATTTCCTCTTCCTTGGTATCTTCCCAACCCAGGGATCGAACTAGCTTAGCATCTCATCTCTGTCTCTTGCGTCTCATGCATTGGCAGGGGGATTCTTAACCACTTGAGCCATCTGGGAAGTACTAAGTCTTACATCAATAGATTTTAATCAATATTAGACTCTCCTGAACTGCACCCATGTACCATGGACATTACATATCCCAAGGTAACGCAAGGACCTCAGGCAAGTATAAGAAGTGGATACTTGCTCTATTCTCACATAAGCTTTTATTACCAGCATTTCTTCACTAATATGTTGGTGAAACCTGTAAGAAGATAGCAAAATTATTCTTGCAGTTTTCTTTTCATTCTCTTGGTTCAATTTTATCCGACTATCTTCTTTAACTGTCTTCATTTTTGTAATAGTCGATTCATATTACATCAATTACAGAAAATAATCAGTCTCTTCTTTTGAAAGGTCTCAAAATTTACACTTTCAAGGCAGAGTCTTCATTTGCAGCATTTCAGAAGTGTTCAATATTCTAATTTCAAGTAACCCTTGCACTAACTCACATAAAGCTGAAATCCATACTTAATCATTATGTCATGCCTCACATTTTGTGACTACTTGACTACAGACCATCAGGCTCCTCTGTTTGATTTCTCAGGCAAGAATACTGAAGTGGGTTGCCATTTCCTCCTCCAGGAGATCTTCTTGACCCAGGGATCAAACTTGCATGTCCTGTGTCTCCTGCATTGACAAGCAGATTCTGTACCACTGAGCAACCTGGGAAGCCCCTAGAAGCTGAGATGTTCACCCTGTATTTTGCAGAATGGTTGCTTTTTGTATTTATGTAAGAATAGCTTTTCTCTGTGTGAACTTCCCTTTAGGACATCTTTAATTATACTTCATGCTCCGAGATGTGCTGTGAAAGTGGGTGTGAATTTATTTTCTGGTCTGAATTATGGTGAGATGAGAACAGGTTTCAAATTGGTAGAACCTGAAAATGTTTATCTCCTGTTGAAAACTCTTTGTTTTGCAGGTATTTCTAACTTACTGCATCAACCTGAAGTCTCATACCTTCATATTCTAGTACCTTAAGGTTTACACTGACACAATGCTGATTTCATCATGTTGAAATTACCACTGTGACAAGTTAAAATTTTTCCTTGTTCTGAATAATTTCCCAAATTGAATTAATTGCTAAATAAGTCTTTGTGCAAACTTCTAATTGGTGATATAAATTAAGTTTAAACACTGCTTGGATATTTACTAAGTACTGATAGCATACATCAAAAAGTCATAGATCCTTAGCAAGACATTTCAATATCTTGATATTACATTGTCAGCAAATGAATCCACTTTTTTCCCCCCTCTATACCTTAAACATATTCATCTTAAATTATTAGCAATTTTAACACCTAACATGTACTAAATGTATACTTTTTATCAGATACTGGCTAAGAGCTTAATCTTGTTTTATTACTACAACACTCTTTGAAGTAGCAGATATTGCTGTCTCCATTTTACATATAAAGCAACAGAGGTCTAAACAGATAACTTGATTTGCCCAAGATCACCAAAGAGTCATCCACTTCAAAAAAATAAAATTAAAAAAAAATCTACTGGGGAAATTCTATTAAGGTAAGACTTTTGTTGGATTGGTTCTATGACAGATCCTGAACATATGCAATAGTACTGAAACACATATGGAAAACTATCAGAGTTTTCAGAATCTACTGGATATTCTTCCTTTGTTCCTCCAAATACACTCTCCACCATCTTTCACTTTGACTATTTTATGAGTAGGGTTGGGGATGCTTTATGAACTATGTTAACTGATCTCCCTGGTTTTCTAGCTTCCTGTTGGGCTTAGTTCATACTACCTTGGCAAGAAATTGAGGTCACTATGAGGCTGTTCTGCCTCTTGTTTCATGTGATGCAACAGATCCAGTGGTGTTTCAAGTAGCTATTACTGAAAGCAGGGCTAAACAAAGTAATTGGCAAAAGTCTGAGGGCAAATTCTTCTCCCTTTCAAACTGCCAATGGGCTGGTGGTAGACAATAGTTTCATATAACTTCAGATGGCAAGTTTGACCAATCAGCATTTCTTTGTCATTTCTCTTTCCCTGTCTTACTTCTCTTTTCACTTATTTCTGTTTCCACATGACGGTGTTATTCCCTAAGATTTTGTCTCAGTCTTTGTTTTCAAGAAAATCCAATTTAAGACATCCCAAAGCTCATAAATATTACATGTACACAAAGTTCCATATTTGCACAGATGCCTTGATCAAAAATATTAATGCTTTTGTCATATATGTATTATTCTTTCTCTTCTGCTGACTCTGTGTACTATATCATTTAATTGAATTTGTGTGTCTTTAAATCTTTAGAGATTTTAAATTTTCTCTTCACAGAAACTTTTCACCCTTGCTGGAAATGTTTTTCTTTGTAAATTTTCTCACCTGTTAAAGCCATAAAATCTATGATGCTTAGAGATTCTCACTCAGCTTTTCCTGATTACATGCTTGTAGAATTCTAATAAAATCCTTCTAAAACCTGAACATGCATTAAAGTCACCAGGAAAGATGCTTGAAAATATAAATTGCTGGGTCTCATCGCCAGAGTTTCTGATTCAGTAGGTAGAGAAAGGTTTGAAAATTCCAATTTTTTATAAGCTCCAAAGTGATGCAGATGCTGCTGAACTGGACACCTCATTCTGGAAGACACTGTTCTAAGGTTGCACCCACGATACATATGAGGTCAGAAGTCTTACTCTAGAGCTATAACTTAAGTGTATCATATTGATAGGATAGCCAAGTAAACAGCAGAGAAAAACCTATGGGGAAAAATGTAACTGAACATTTGATGATATACAATTACAATGTGTTTACTTTTTGAATTTTTAATATTATTATTTATTTATTTTATTTTTGGCTGTGCTAGGTCTTTTTTGCTGCTCTGGTTTTTCTCTAGGTGCAGTGAGCAGGCTTCTCATTGTGGTGGCTTCTCTTGTTGTGGAGCACAGACTAGGGCACATGGTCTTCAGTAATTGTAGTGCATGGACTCATTAGTAGTAGCTCCCAGGCTCTAGAACCTTGGCTCAATAGTTGTGGCACGTGAGCTTATTTGCTTCATAGCATGTGGGATCTTCCTGAATCAGAGATAAAACCCACGTCTCCTGTATTGGCAAGCTGATTCTTTACCCCTGAGCCACCCGGGAAGCTCTATAATATGTTTCTTAAGTAAGATAAAATCATCCTAAAGATTGATGTTTGATCTTTTATGAAAGATAGTCTATTTTATGAAAATTCTCTTAAGTAAATTGAATTGACATTTTCTTCATAACCACCCTGTTAAATAGCACTGTTATTACATGTGTTTTAAAGATTAGTAAATTGGGCAATTGAACTCCTTCAAAATACATGTAGGTAAGGGGCAGAACCAGTCAGTCTGTCTCCAGAGTCCATGCTATGTTGCCTAAGAAGAAATCTGAACATGAAAAGCAAAACCAGAAAATGTTAGTGGTGACAGAGCAAACTCTTAACCTGATTGTGCCACTCCTGAGTCTGGGCTTTCAACCACTGCACAATGACTCACAGTGGGTTTTTTGTTTCATTTTGTAACGATAGGTAGTTTTTAATCAGAAAAACTGTGTTCTAATCACTGCAGTTACCACTTTGCACAAATTTGTTCATTTAGTACTATAAAAACTGAGATACTAAATAATTAAAAATAGTCTCATTTTATGGGTAAGAACACTGGGTCTTAGAGCAAGTTAAGCATTTAAACAGGTTTAAAGAGATTGTGATTTTGAGAATCAGAGGCAATCACAGGTGTAATTATGCCGTACATTCCAAAGGTTTTTACAAAATTAATTTGAAAACCTACAACTTCAATTTAATATAAAAATAGCAATAACCACATCAATAAAACAAACATTCAAAAATACCCCCTTTCAACCTTGCAGTAATAATTCTTTTTTTGTTGAATTGAAACCAGTCTGTCATCATCTAAACTCAATGACCTAAAGAGACCTTAGTCATCCCAGTGATTTCCTCATTTATATAATAATAGTTTACTGAGAGCTGTCAATTTGTCCTTTCATTTATTTCTCAGCATACATTCACTGAGTTCCTAGAATACCCCTGAAGACTCTTCAATACACTGGCTCATGGGTGAACAAATGAGAAGACTACCCTGATTCCTTGTTGCTTTAGATTCCAGCAAGGCATTTCAGGGAAGAAAGCTGGTAAGTAAATAAAATCCAAATAAGCAAGGGGATTACTATTAAAGAAAAAAAGAAAAAGCACTAAATTAATCAAAGAAGACCATGAAATGAAAGTTGTAAAAGGGATTTGTAAGAAAAGTTCTTTTCAAGATGTCATTTGAACTAAAACTGCATGTCCATATATATGCGTTAGTATACTGTATTGTTGTTTTTCCTTCTGGCTTACTTCACTCTGGATAATAGGCTCCCGTTTCGTCCACCTCAGTAGAACTGATTCAAATGAATTTTTTTTTAAATGCTGAGTAATATTCCATTGTGTATATGTACCACAGCTTTCCTATCCATTCGTCAGTTGATGGGCATCTAGGTTGCTTCAATGTCCTGGCTATTGTAAACAATGAGGCGGTGAACATTGGGGTACACGTGTCTCTTTCAATTCTGGTTTCCTCGGTGTGTATGCCCAGCAGTGGGATTGTTGGGCCATATGGCAGTTCTATTTGCAGTTTTTTAAGGAATCTCCACACTGTTTTCCATAGTGGCTGTACTAGTTTGCATTCCCACCAACAGTGTAAGAGGGTTCCCTTTTCTCCACATCCTCTCCAGCATTTATTGCTTGTAGATTTTTGGATGGCAGCCATTCTGACTGATGTAAAGTGATACCTCATTGTGGTTTTGATTTGCATTTCTCTGATAATGAGTGATGTTGAGCATCTTTTCATGTGTTTGTTAGCCATTTTTATATCTTCTTTGGAGAAATGTCTGTTAAGTTCTTTGGCCCACTTTTTGATTGGGTCGCATATATATGGAATTTAGAAAGATGGTAAGGAGAACCCTGCATGCGAGACAGTGAAAGGAACGCAGATGTATAGAACAGACTCGTAGACTCTGTGGAAGAGGGCAAGGGTGGGATGATATGGGAGAATGGCATTGAAACATGTAAATTATCATATGTGAAATCAATCGCCAGCCCAGGGTTGATGCTCAGGCCTGGTGCACCGAGATGTCCCAGGGGGAGGGAATTGGGAGCGAGGAGGGAGGGGGGTTCTGGAGGGGGAGCATATGTAAACCCATGGCGGTTTCATGTCATTGTATGGCAAAACCAACACAATTAAGTAAAGAAAATTTAAAACAAACAAACAACAACAAAAAAAACAAACTGCATGTCCAAAAGGACCTAGTCATGTAAAGTCACCCCAGGGTGAGGAAACAAGTGGGAACTGGTACTAAGTCCCATGGAGATAAATTCTCTTTATCCCTATTTCCCGCTTTCTCTCCCGGGACTTCATTATTCTTATGGAGCCTTACTATGCTTCCCTAACTGATCTCTTTACCTTTACATACTCTGATTTCAAGGTTAGTATTTGTCCATCTGACAAGCTTATCTTTTTGAAGTACAGATTTTACTGTTTAATATCCTTGTTCAAATATTCCCAATAAATTCTTTCAATCTGTGATATCACATCCTAACTCTGTAGACTACATTACTCATGACAGCCCTTCTTTGTTCTCTAATTTGTATTATATTGGAATTTTCAACCATATTTTTCAGCATATCCTTTTGTACACATTTATCTTGGCCATTTATTTGTGTTCTTTACATCACTTCATATCCAAGATTTTGTTCCTGTTCTCTTAGCCTAAATCCCATAATCACTTGCATTGATATATGTCCAAAACAATCCTATATTTTAACAGCTAGTAAAAGTTCTGACCCAACTCTGAGATTCTTCTAAACTGGTAAATTATTTGAAATCACTGTGCCATGATTTACATAACTAGAAAAATAAAATGAACTAGGGAAGTGATTTTTTTCCCTCTTTTCCTTCTTAATTTTTAAATAATCAAAGTATGATAACTCATTTACAGGAGACTTGGAAAATACAGAACAAAGTCACATGTAGCCCCACTATATATTAAAATTGTTTTTAAGTAGATAAAGATTTTTAGTTGGAGTTTCAATATCAAACTTTCAAAAATTAATAGAATGAATATACGGAAAAGTAATAGGATGGAGCAAACTGGGAAAGCACCATGAACCAATTCAACATAATTAAGATTTATACAATTTTCACACAACAGTAGGATACAAATTCAATTCAAATTCCCATAAATTATAAGCTAGATGACACTGGGACGTATTCAGGGACATAAAACAAGGTGCCAAAATGTCATTGTCTGAAAGCATTGAAATCATACAAAGTCTATTCTCTTACCACTGTGGAATTATGTGAGAATTAAATATCAAAGATATTTGAAAATAACCCACATATTTTCAAGTGCAATGTGACAATTTCCAAGAGAGACCTTTGACTTAGCCATTGAAAACCTTTGTAGTGTTAGAAGACTGAAAAAACATATAATGATTGTCAAGAAGAAAGCATTTAAATGAGAAATTCATATAAAGATATTTTTTAAAACCTCATGTATTTGGAAATTAAAAGTCCACTTTTAAATGATGGGTGTATCTAAGAAGTCATGAAAGAGAAAATTAGAAAATATTTGTAACAGAATAAAAATGAAAGAAAATTGATCAGAATTTGTTGCATGCAGCTGAAGCTAATCCATGCAACTAAATACAATGTGGAATCTTGAATAAGGTATGAAAACAAATAATGAACACTAGCATAGAATTTTTTGAAATTCACACAAAATCTACTTCAGTTAATAATACTGTGTGGTTGTTGTTGTTCAGTAAGTAAGTCATGTCCGAGTCTGCGACCCCATGGACTGCAGCACTCCAGGCTCTCCTGACCTCTACTATCTCCTGGAGCTTGTTCAAATTCACGTCCACTGAGCTGTGATGCTATCTAAACATCTCCTCCTCTGCTGCCCTCTTCTCTTTTTTCCAATGAATATTCAGGATTGATTTCCTTTAGGATTGACTGGTTTGATCTCCTTGAAGTCCAAGGGGCTCTCAAGAGTCTTCTCCAACACCGTAATTTGAAAGCATCACATGTTAATTTCTTATTTGTTGTTTTTAATCATAGTATTTCTTTATATTCTCAGAATTGGATTAAAAGCTTCAAATCTCATTCAACTTTTTTAAAAATATCAAGATAATAAACTTTCTAGACTTTTAGCAGCAATACTTGATGTGAAATACATACAACTACATTAGAGTTTTGAGTGATTATAAATTAGAAATCTAGCATTCTATTCACATTAAGTCAAACAAATGGAATCAAAATGTCATACAGTTTTTAGCTAGGAAAAAGGTCATAAGCTTCATAATATACATACATGCTATATTATATATACTCTTTGCACATATATATAAATATACATACACACACACACACACATATACACACACTAAAGCTTTCTGCTATTCTTGATAAAGACTTCAGAAAGAACAACAAAAAAAGAGATTGAGAAACTGAAAAACATAAACTAAATGAAATGGGAGCACTAAATAGGAAATAGAAAAATTGAAACAAACTGAATAAAAGTAGATCATCATATAGTCCGGTTGTTTTTAAACATGGTTGTTCATTAGAAATACATATAAAGCTTTAGAGAGAAAAAAAAGCCATATCTGCACATTTGTATTTTTCAAAAAATTCCAAGAAAATTCTCATATGCATCTGGATTTAATAAGTGATTATAGATTTTTCTATTAAATGGCGGTTTTAGTGATATAGAATTCTATTATTTTCTGTTGACTAATCATGATACAATGGTATTAAGCAAATAATAGCTACATAATCACAATAGTAAAAGTTGTTTATCAGTTATCACTATCAATAGCCAGATAAAAAACAAGAGATAATTACAACTGCAAACCATAATGGAAACATGATTCATCTAATCATATAAAATAATTGCATACAATTTGAGGGGTTAAATAGAGTGATGTGGTACATGGAAGTGCATACATGCAAATTTCCATCTGCCCAGCCAGTCTATGCCTTTTGGTGGTGCATTTGATCCATTTACATTCAAGGTAATTATCTGTATGTATGATACTATTTGCATTTTCTTCATTATTTTGGGATTATTTTGTGTACCTTCTCTTATGTTTCCTACATAGGGAAGTTCCTTTAGCATTTGTTGTAAAGTTGGTTTGGTGGTGCTAAATTCTCTTAACTTTTGCTTATCTGAAGAGCCTTGATTGCTTCATTAGATCTGAACAAGAGTCTTGCTAGGTAGAACATTCTTGGTTGTAGGTTCTTCCCTTTCATCACTTTAAATATATTATGCCATTCCCTTCTGGCTTGTCAAGTTTCTATTGGGAAATCAGCTGATAACCTTATGATAGTTTCCTTGTATGTTATTTGTCATTTTTTCTCTTCTTCTTTTTAATATTTTATCGTCTTTGATTTTTGCCACTTTGATTTCTATGTGTCTCAGTGTGTTCCTCTTTGGGTTTATTCTGTCTAGGACTCTCTTACTTCCTGGGCTTGGTTGACCATTTCCTTTCCATGTTAGGGAAGTTTTCAGCCATTATCTCTTCAAATATTTTCTCTGGCCCTTTCTCTGTCTCTTCTCCTTCTGACACTTCTCTGGTGGCTCAGATTGTAAAGAATCTACCTGTAATGCAGGAGACCCAGATTTGATCCCTGGGTGGGGAAGATCCCCTGGAGAAAGGAATGGGTACCCACTCCAGTATTTTTGCCTGGAGAATTCCATAGACAGAGGAGCCTGGTGGGCTGCAGTCAGTCCACGAGGTCACAAAGAGTCAGACATGACTGAGTGATTAACACACTTCATATACGCATAATGCAAATGCTAGTGTTTATAATGTTGTCCCAGAGTTCTCTTAGACTGTCTTCATTTTGTTTTTCATTCTTTTTTCTATATTCTGTTCTGCCACAGTGCCGTCTACTATTACGTTTTTAGGGAAGTGACTTTTAAAAGCCATAAAAAGGAATGAAATTGTGCCATTTGCAGAGACATGGATGCACCTAGAGGCTATCATACAGAAAGAGAAAAACATATCATATAGATGGAAATTAAAAAAAAAAGAGGGTATATATGTATACATACAGCTGATTCACTTTGCTGTATAGGAGGAAATAATGGACCATTATAAAGCAACTCTACTTTAGTACAAATTTTTAAAAGAGAAATTGACTTCTTTAGCAGATATATATGTTACAGTGAACACATTAGATTTTCTTTCATTCTACTCACTGGTTGATTTATCTCTTTATGAAAAACATATCTCTTGGGTTGGAGCCTTAACACTCACGCTTGGTTGTCCTTTGAAGTTGAAGCAAGGCGTATCACCTTTTGCTTTATCAGTCCACTGAGGGAGCATTTGATTTTAAATGAATGGGATATAGTTTCTGGAGAAACCTTTTTTTTTATTGCTATTTGACATCTTTCAACAATCGTAATCATCATTTCAAGTTTAAGAAAATGCATATTTGCTTATTGCTTCATGAATTCTCCTAATGATGTCACACAGTGAAACTTAAAAAAACAACATCTGTATTCTCACCTTTTGTACAAACTGTCATAATGTACATGTACTGTCTTCAGGAACAGGGGAAGTATATGACATTTTTATATTGTGCTACTTTGTTTAATTAGAACTGACTCAGAATGAAGTGCAATTCTGCCCTCTGTGCAAGTGCCTTGAACTTTCTTCACTTATATGGATGCCTCAGCTTCGTTGCCAAGCAACCATACTCATATTGCTACTTTGCCTTTGCACTGAGAGCAGTCAACTCTACCACATATACTTTGCTTTGCGTTTTTTAAGCACAAATAATTTTATCCTTTCTTTAAAGCAATTGTATCTTTTAGTTCTGCATTCTTGACAGATCTGCTTCATAAGCTATGTATATTCTATATCTTAAACCTGACAAGTTTCTTATTTTGTCAATTTAGAAACTTGGAATTTATCTCCTTTTGCCTTCTTAGTTTATCAGAGAGGCAGTTGTATCTTCATCTAATAAATAAAATACCAATACCATTTGTAATAGATGTGAACAAGAATCAAATAGTTAAAAAAACGAATTCAGCAAGTATTTATTATATTCTATTTACCCTTTTTGGTGCTGGGGAAATAGCAGTGACCAAAGCAGACAAAATACCTGCCACCATGAATCTTACATTCAATTCAAGGAAAATAGGCAATACTTAAGTGAACAAATAAGAATGCAATATATATATTCAAATTTTGGAGAGCAGCTTACAACAGCTGACAAGGGCAGCTGACAGAGAAAAAGGAACACACAGGATCAATGGAGTGTCCACGATGACAGGTGATATAGGCTTCCTGGTCTACTTGATAGACTTGCTGTCTGGTGAAATCAAGGAGATTTGTCTTCATGGTCTTAAAGAATATTTAGAGTTACATACATCTATGCATTTATTATATTTGCATATATATCACATGTGTGCGTGCTAAGTTGCTTTAGAAATGTCCTACTGTTTGCAGCCCTATAGACTGCAACCCACCAGGCTCCGCTGTCCATGGGGCTCTCCAGGCAAAAATACTGGAGTGAGTTGCCATTTCCTTCTCCAGGGGATCTTCCTGACTCAGGGGTAGACTCTGCATCTCTTAAGTCTCCTGCATTGGCAGGTGGATTCTTTACCACTAATGAAACCTGGAAAGCCCTATATATGACATATTCATATATTTATATACACTTGCAAGACAATAAACACACAGTCACATAAATTAGACATTGGAACTTTCAGACTACAGGCTAAAGATGAGACACTTATATTATCATGTGTATGGCTTGCAACTGGCTACTTTCTCTGAAATTCCATAAGCATTTTTCTAAAGAACAAAATCCAGTAAGAGAAATCTATTATATCCAAATTTCAGAGGACCAAACGAAGGACAAAATTTCCTTGTAACTTAAATCAAAATGGACAATAGCATCCTGCTACATTGCTAAACTTATAAGCCCAAGATTAAAGTACACATATCTTTTATGTAATCTCAACATTAAATTCACTGTTAATTAAGTTTCCATATTGTTGACAGGAATAATATTAATTAAAGTAAAAACAGATAACACATTCTCACATTTCCAGATCTATTTAATGAGCTCTGAATATATGTGTGATGCTCAGTCATGTCAGACTCTGCATCTCCCTGGGCTGTAGCCCACCAGGGTCCTCTGTCCATGGAAGTTTCCAGGCAAGAATTTTGTATTGGGTTTCCATTTCCTACTCCAGGGAATCTTCCCCACCCAGGAATCAAACCACATTGACAGGTGTATTCTATGCCACCTGGCAAGCCCCTTAACGAGCTCTACTCATCCACTAATCTCACTTTATTGTGCAAACCTTGAATATATGTTTTTGAATTGTTACATTTAAAAGGAAGAAAACCATTTATAAAGAAATCTTGTGCTTTTTAATTAAATTATAAATTTCATTGTGTGACTCAGTGGTCTTTATCTCTCTGGTTCTCTTATTTAAATTGAACTCACATAAACTTTCCTAAAGCCCACACTGGTAATTTGTTTGTAAAATCACACTTTGGAAAACGATGTTGCAAATGTCTTTATCTCATTTGAAACATAAAACAGTTCAAGTCATTTTAAAAAATTTCAAAGTAACTGACAGCTTCAGTATATTTCATTTATGTACAGGAGGGAAGGCTTATTTTTATTTCAAGAAAGTAAGAGAATCAACCCTGAATATTCATTGGAAGGACCAATGCTGAAGTTGAAGCCCACTACTTTGGACACCTGAGGTGAGGAGCTGACTCATTGGAAAAGACCCTGATGCTGGAAAAGACTGAAGACAAAAAGAGAAGGGGGAAGCATGAGATAGATATCATCACTGACTCATTGGACATGAGTTTGAGCAGGTGCAAGAAGCTAGTAAAGGACACGGATGCCTGGTGTGCTGCAGTTTATGGGGTCACAAAGAGTCAGACACTATTTAGCAACTGAACAACACCACCAAAAGCACGTTACAGAGTCAGTACTTTATAAAAGCTTTTAAAAGCCATCAGGTTGTCTGTTCCAAGATTCTGAATAGAGGGAAATGCTCCAGAATAATTACTGTGTACATCAAATATGGGCTAGAAAGCCACGGGGCACTGTGGCCTAGAAGTTCAATGGTGATCTTAAATTTTGGCTGCTTTTGCCAGAAACTCTTTAAGCAGTCTATGGGAGTGAGTTATCTGGAAGGAAATGTACAATTTTAAGGAGAAATGCTTTCACATCTTCAGTATATCTAGATAATATTTTGTGTATCTAAAGATTGTGGCTGTCTTTGGGAGGGCTGATCCAGGTTCTGAATTTCTTAAGCTCCAGCTTGCAGAAAAGAATTTAAATGAGGACATCTGTTTCTGGAGGACTAGAGTAAAAGAGGGGATGCTCAAAAGAATTGAGTGTAAGAAAAGAGGGTTAGAGCATTTCAATTCACAGACAAGGGCTTTTTCTCTGAGAGGGCCCTCTCTTATTTCCTCACTTTGAGGCTTAAGAAGCACCAGGTCCAGTAAGTGAGAAAAGGCCCCCATATGAAAACCACAATCTGAGTTATCAGATGTATTGTGTGTGTTCAGTTGCTAAGCCATGTCTGACTCTCTGCTGTCCCATGGACTGTAGCCCACCAGGCTCCTCTGCCCATGGAATTTTCCAGGCAAGAATATTGGAGTGGGTTGCCATTTCCTACTTTCAGAGATCTTCCTGATCCAGCGGTTGAACCCATGTCTCCTGCATTGGCAAGCACATTCTTTACCACCAGAGCCATCTAGGAAACCCTGACTCCTCAGGATCCCCTCAGTCAATAAAACATGCCAGCTCAAAGTGTTAGCTAGGAATGAACTTTTAAATTTTATTGGAGCATAGTTGATTTACAATCTGAAAGGATACATGTAGACTTTTTTGTCTCCATCTTGGGTGAAATTTTCTGGCAATAAATGAATTATCTCCAAACTAAGATACCAAAAGTATTTTCAAGATTTAGAATGGTCATGTGGCAAATTCATTGGTTACCAAATGGGATGCCCTATGGCTTCATCAAGAAGCTGGTACCTCTCATGGTAGAAGATGGAGGGAGGACAGCTTCCTTATAAGAAACCTGAAGGTGAACAAGGACACTTCAGTGTAACTGAGATGGGGACTTGGTGAAGATAATTCTATGTTTACACCATTATTAGCTTACACTTTTTCTTTCCATATCAACTAGAAATAGCAAAAAAAAATTTGCTTTTGCACATGAATGATGATGCAGATGGTGACCGCAGTCATGAAATTAAAATACACTTGCTCCTTGGAAGAAAAGCTATGGCCAACCTAGACAGCATGCTAAAAAGCAGAGACATTAATTTGCAAACAAAGGTCCATCTAGTCAAAGCTATGGTGTTTTCAGTAGTCATGTATGGATATGACAGTTGGACTATAAAGAAAGCTGGGCACAGAAGAATTGATGCTTTTGAAGTGTGGGGTAAGAGAATACTCTTGAGAGTCCCTTGGACTGCAAGGAGATCCAACCAGTCCATCCTAAAGGAAATCAGTCCTGAGTGTTCATTGGAAGGACTGATGCTAAAGATGAAGCTCCAATACTTTGGCCAACTGATGTGAAGAACTGACTCACTGGAAAAGACCCTGATGCTGGGAAAGATTGAAGGTAGGAGGAGAAGGGGATGACAGAGGATAAAATGGTTGGATGGCATCACCAGCTCAATGGACATGAGTTTCATTAACCTCTGGAATTGGTGATGGACAGGGAAACCTGGCTTGCTCCAGTCCATGAAGTTGAAAAGAGTTGGACATGACTGAGTGACTGAATTGAACTGAACTGATGTTGATGGAAATCTCAAATCACTATGTGAAACAAAAAACTAATTTACTTTTTTTTTTCTTAACCAGGATAGAAGTGTTAGTAAACATAGAAAGTCAGCTTCTCATTGAGCAAATAAGATGGCAAGTAATTTAGATGTGGGGGAAATGTGGAATCTGAAATAGATTTCAACAAAGCAGGGTTTTAATTAGAGCTTATATCTGAATGAATGTTTTCTACATTCCAAAATGAATCTGCTCCTTGGGGGTCCACTGATTGAAAGGGACTCAGTGCAAAAGAGACTTCTTCAGCTTCCTGCATATATTCCTCAAGAAGAGTAGATTTACAGATTCTTCTGTGTGTGTGCAAAGGAAGTCTTCAAGCAAATATAGACATTTTTTGTGTGTTTTCATTGTCCCCCTTTGTCCCTCTTTGGTTAGATCACAGAGGAGACCATTAAATATTGTCTAGCTCTGTCCACTATCAGTCATGGTTCCATTTAGGAAAATGTCATATAACATACAGAAAAGGGTTAAACAAAACATAAAACGTGTAGAATAAGAGATTCTGGAATTTTCATTTTTTTTAGTGAAAGAAGATTACAGTATGGACAGACAATACTACACTGAGAAAGAGCAATTTTTACCATAATGTTCATTTTATAACTACAAAAGTTTCAAGAGTTGAACAATGCCCACAGAAGTATAAAAATACACACCAAAAAGGCGCTGCAAACAAATAAACCAATCCCCATCCCCAAACTCCAGACTTAAAGGCTACACAGATTTAGGATAGAGAGATAAGTTGAGTCTGATTTGGTTGATATTATTCTACAAACTCTTTTGAGACCTCCGATTACCATGTAGACACTCACCCATCTGGGAAAAATGGTTAAATTGAAATTACTAAGGGAAATGTATGTTATGTTTGTAGGTCTCTTGACTACAATGAATGAAATGAGCAAGATCTCAAGAAAATGTTACTGTAAAACCTCACAATCTATAGAAATTTGCCAAAGAAAAATATAAAATTATTCATAAACAATGCAGTTTCTCACTAGACAAAAATAAAAAATGCAATATAAAGTATAGACAATACAGGAGGGATTTTCTGTTGGGTGGGTGGAGGAGGTGATGTTTAGACTACATTTAAACAAAGCAAAATTTGTTGTTGTTCAGTCACTCAGTCGTGTCCGACTTTTTGTGACCACATGGACTGCAGCATACCAGGCTTCCCTGTCCTTCACCATCTCCCAGAGCTTGCTCAAACTCAAGTCCATGGAGTCAGTGATGCCATCCAACCATTTCACCCTCTGTCATCTCCTTCTCCTCCTGCCTTCACTCTTTCCCAGCATCAGGATCTTTTCCAGTGGTTCAACTCTTCCCATCAGGTGGCCAATATTGGAACTTCAGCTTCAGCTTCAGTCCTTCCAATGAATATTCAGGGTTGATTTCCTTCAGGGTTGATTGGTTTGATCTTGCAGTCTAAAGGACTCTCAAAAGTATTCTCCGACACCACAATTCAAAAGTACCAGTTCTTCACAACTCAGCCTTCTTCATGGTTCAGTTCTCACACCCAAACATGACTAATGGAAAAACCACGGCTATGGCTATATGGATCTTTGTCATCAGAGTGATGTCTCTGCTTTTTAATAAGGTGTCTAGCTTTTTCATGGTTGTTCTTCCAAGGAGCAAGTGTCAAATTTTACGGCTGCAGTCACTGTCTTCAGTAATTTTGGAGCCCAAGAAAATAAAGTCTGTCACGGTTTCCATTGTTTACCAATCTATTTACCATGAAGTGATGGGACCAGATGCCATGATCTTAGTTTTCTGAATGTTGCATTTTAAGCCAACTTTTTCACTCTCCTCTATCACTGTCATCAAGAGGGCCTTTAGTTCTTCTTTACTTTCTGCCATAATGGTGGTGTTATCTGCATATCTGAGGTTGTTGATATTTCTCCCAGCAATTTTGATTTCAGCTTGTGATTCATCAAGCCTGACATTTTGCATAATGTACTTTGCACATAATTTAAGTAAGCAGAGTTGACACATTCCTTTCCCAATTTGAACTAGTTTGTTTTTCCATGTTCGGTTCTAACTGTTGCTTCTTGACCTGCATACAGGTTTCTCAGGAGGTAGGTAAGGTGGTCTGGTATTCTCATCTCTAAGAATTTTCCATAGTTTGTTATGATCCACACAGTCAAAGGCTTTAGTATTGTCAATGAAACAGAAGTAAATGTTTTTTCTAGAATTCTTTTGCTTTTTCTATGATCCAATGGATGTTAACAATTTGATCTCTGGTTCCTCTGCCTTTTCTAAATCCAGCTTGAACATTAGGAAGTTCTTGGTTCATGTATTACTGAAGCCTCACTTGAAGGATTTTGATCATTACCTTGCTAGCATGTGAAGTGAGTGAAACTGTGTGGTAGCTTGAAGATTTTTTAGAATCGCCTTTCTTTCAGATTGGAATGAAAACTGAGCTTTTCCAGTCCTGTGGCCACTACAGAGTTTTCCAAATTTGCTGGCATATTGAGTGCAGCACTTAAACAGCATCATCTTTTAGGGTTTGAAATAGCTTAGCTGGAACTCTATTACCTCCACTAGCTTTATTTGTAATGAAACAAGACTTGAATTTGAACAAATTGATACAGGTCTATTATCTAAATAAAATTAAGAACAGATCTGTTCATGACTGGAGTCTACATGTAGTACATGATTCTACACAAAACAAATCTTAAACTTATGTGTCAGTCATGTCCTTTAGGATCCTTTTAGCATTTGACTAAATTTTAAAGATTCTTTTAGTTATGTTGTACACATGCCTCTAATAATTAACCTTTGGTACAGGAAGCTAAACGACTGGTTAATTTTTGTTGCATCAATCTATTTGTAAACCATTCATAGCTTTCAGGAATTAATAAAGATTTCGTGACAGGCATATTTTCCTCTGTTATGGGGAAACCTTTGTTTAGACAGCCTTTATGCAGGTCAAGAAGTAACAGTTAGAACTGAACAGGGTGTTGTTATCTGCATATCTGATGTTGATGATATTTTTGCTTATAATAATACATTGAAAATAATGTGCAGATCAAAGCCTGTTGTACTTCTTGATTATTTTTTAATTTTGTTTTAAAATAAGGCTGAATGATAAGCACATGGGATGACAGTTTAACACCAACTGAATAGCCAATGAAATCATATTATCATGAGGGATTCATTATTGTTTAATTGTATCATAAAATCATATGCAATATGTGAACTGGCAAGTCTTCATTCTATGCCTTCACAGGATCCCCATAATTCCTAAGACAAATCTTCACCTTTAATAACAACTTGGTTAATGTCAACAAACAATGCATAAATTATCTTTTTTTAAATGACCACATTTAGAGAAGGTTTGGTCAGGAAAACAGAAGCAATAAGGAGTTAGAGCACAGACAACCACTGGATGAGCTGGGAGAACAAAGGTGATGATCTTTTGGCAACAGTGATGTCACAGTAGCTGAAGCATTCAAACTCCAAGGGTCCACAGTCTCTGCTGGAAGCTGCTGGTTGGACTGCTCTTATTTGGCTGCATTTGTCTCTACAGGTGCTTCTGGAAATCTATGGTCTATTCTCTTGGTCTTCCAAATTCATACATGATGCTCATTGTAAACATTACTTTAATGATGAAAAATATTTCATTGTTTCTTTTTCAGAGTGTCATATTAAGAATGTATGGATATTGGATTCTTTCAAATCCATGGCAAAAATTGTATAGTCTTCAATGTGGAAAGTGGTTTGAAAATATAATTTTATAAAACAATGATGTATAGTATCTTTATATCTCACACCTTGGATAAACAATACAGCACACATTTTAAAAAATCCAAGTATTTTCTTATGAATACTGTTTCTTTTTCTTTTCTCTTTCCAGTATTCTTCCTATCTCACCTTTCCAAGTAGTTTTATAAGGTCTTGAACTTCTAAGTTTTTTAAACTTTATAACAATCCTCTTAGGCAAGTCATCATTCATTTTGTAGATTAAGACAATAAGCCATAGAGAGATTGAAGAATTTTTCTAAACTTATACAGTATACAGTTCTAATTGACCAAGCAAGAAGTGAATGTCAAGAAAACTTAAGAATAGCTCCCCACAAAAGACTGAATATCAGTTATTATGTGTTTCTGCTGTTTAAATGCCTGAAGATTATGCATGGTGAAAAGCTATATCCCTTGTATTAATGTCCAATACATTTAAATAGTTTGCTATTTTTTTCCACTCAAGTGCCTTAATAATGATAATAATCATAACAACTTGGGTTTCCATGGCATTTAATTTTTTACAAGTTATTTCATACTTTTCATGTGTGAATATACTCATAACAGCTCACTGTTATCAGTTTTATTCACCTGGGAAATTAAGCTTTAAAATCAGAATTAATAATATGGTATTTATTCTGTTTCCTTTGGGAATGTATATGTAGAATTTTATATTTATTTATATATATATATTAAATTATTATAATCATATAGGCATGTACACTAATTACACATAAATATCCATATTTTCCATGGACTTCAAAGTTATGTAATCATTCATCATTTTCTATGCCTATATACAGTGAATGAATTGATTATACTTTTAGATTAGTAACTTATAGACATTTAAAAAACAGAATGCAAGCAGGTTTTAACATATTTTTATCTTTTGTTGATGTTGTTACTGAATAAACCAGAAATGTCACCTATTTTTATATAGTTTTTAAGTGTATTGGCAGAAAATAGCCCCAAAGATATATACAATGAGGGAAAATGTACTTTTGCCTTTGGTTTAGCAAATAATACAAAGGGAAAAGGGATGACATGCAGTATTTTTCAAAATTATTTAATATGTACCCATATTTTGGTGGAAAGAAAATATGTAAACTTAGGTATATTCCACCTGACTTTAACATATATTTAATGCTACTTAGGAAGTTCAAAACATAGACCTGGATATAAAACCCATATGCTTTTACAGCTATATAACCAAAACTAATTTAAAAATTAATTATAAACACTATAAAGTTAATAATATTCAAATTAAGAACATTGATTTAATGTCACAACTAATATTTTGCTGAAACTTAATTGTAATAACCAGCTATGCTGGGCAGAAGTTGTTTT
Source organism: Antilocapra americana (assembly GCA_007570785.1). Lineage (NCBI taxonomy): Eukaryota > Metazoa > Chordata > Mammalia > Artiodactyla > Antilocapridae > Antilocapra > Antilocapra americana. The sequence continues at coordinate 5,447,461 of ML660211.1, read as the reverse complement.
TTAATTCAGCATACTTACAAGTTTGTACTCTGTGATAGCTAAATTTTCTTGCCAGTATTTCTAGTCAAACTGTGGTGGACACTTCTTAAATCACTAGGCAGAAGTGCAAAATTTGCAATTAATATACCCTGTCATTGCCTCATTATTAGTAGAATGTGGCAATCTTTCTTTTTCTCATTTAAAATAATACTATGTGGATTCAAAATAGCTTTAAAAGCAAAATTTAAACCAAGAGGCAAGTAATCAGTTCATATTTTTAAATATAGGTCTTAATAAAAATATAATATTATGTATTTATTCACTTATATATTAAAAATATTGATTAAATGCCTACTTTGTATCAGGAGCTGGGTACAGAGGAAAATTTATACAAAATCCATTTTCTCATAGAGGTAGCATTTTATTGTAAGAAAAAATGAATTAAAATAAAATCTATGTCTGTATCTTTCTATATATCTGTATATTCTAGAACTTTAAAAAATCCAGAGTAGAGTTTATCTTTTTCCTTGCAGTATTAGATATATAAAAGTGTACAAGTGATGGATCAAGGTATACACATGATGTCTATAAATATTTATATTATGCCAATTTATAAACTGAAATACTATTCTGCGGTATCATTCTTAACAGCAAAAAAAGATAAATATCCTAAATGCCAATCAGGAGCAACCAGTTGATTAAACCTTAATGAAATGGAATATAACACAACCATAATAAAATATACTTGTACTATAACAAAATGGAAAACTGCAAATTTTATTATAAGTTAAAAGGAAAGGACCTGATTATTTTATATCATTTGCTTAAAAATGGTTCATATCTATCAATTCACCTATCTAGATATTTAGAGGGACCCACAGTGGCTATATGCTTGCAAGATAGAGAAAGAAATATAGTTAAAGACATTTCACTGCATGCACCTTTCTCTACTTTTTGCTTTGTGACTCGAGAATTTTCCAGCTATTCAATAGTTGAATCAAAATATAGCTTTATAAAGGTTTTGCAATGTACTTAAAATTGTGGGGTTCAGAAAGACCAGATGGAGCAACATCGTAGTGCTTGCATTGAATTATGAGGAGGATAGCAGTGGAAACCTGTTAAGAAGAGGAATTTTATATTCAAGATAGCTTTGGAAAACCTTCAAAGTAGTTGGCAGCCTATGGCTCTTGAATGAAATCAAGGTCAATGTCTGTTTTTAAAATAAAACTTTATTGAAACACAGCTAAACCTTTTTTTTTAATAGATTGTCTGTTCTGACTTTCACACTATAACAGCAGAGTGGAATACTTGGGCAATTATTGCCTGCAAAGACTAAACATTTGCAGTCTTCACTTTTACTGAAAAAAGCTTGCTGATCCCTGATGTAGAGTACAGAATTTTATAATGGACAATTTGTGTGGTATTGACTAATGATGAGAGTAAATACTGAATCCACCATTTTTAGCTGAAACAAAGTAGTGAATAAATTTTTCAGTTATTGCCACATATTCAAATAGATAAGGATCAGTTGGAGAGGAACAAATTCAGAGTGAGGAAGAATAAAAGTCTCAACAGGATATTGGTGAGTTTCTTGAGTGCATCTGTATGATCACGTAGGTCCACAAAATCCTGCTGGAGAAGCAATTAAGTAGTAGGATAGAAAGTGGATAATTATAGGTTCTAAAACTAATAACCTTTTGAGTAAATCACTTAATGTTTGGGATTCTCAATTTTCTCATGAATACAATAGTAGGTTCATTTTAATAATCACTAAAGTCCTTTCCTAAACCAAAATTTGTGAAATAATTACTGAAATTTTACTATATAAGTCCACTAGGTGTTGCTTTTAAGGATTTTTAAGTTAGTGAAAGATGCAACGTATCTAGCTAGGACAAAAGGTAATCTGTCCACTGAAGGTCACAGGTAGATAAGACTTCATTGTGAAGATTTTTATTCAAATAAATACATTATCAAACATTTTAATTTGCTTTAAAAATATTTACACTTAAAAGTCAATAAAGGAAAAAAGCCACCACTCCGAGGGGGCAGGGAGGGCGGAAGATGTGTGTGGAGCAAGTGGGAAAAAAAAATAAGGAAAAAGTAACCAATCTGGATGTCACATAGACTGCCATCAAGCTAGCGTCCCACCTCCACTTTGCATTTATTTTGATAACTTTTCATAAACAGAGGATTTGGATGGCAAGCAATTTCAGAGTTAATTGGCGAAGAACATAAAGCATTCCTTTGCAAGTATAGCACCTTATTGAGATGTTTATCTTAAAAAATAAATATAGCAAGAGTGTAATAAAAGCCAGAGAATTTCTCAGTGTTTCTTATCTTTTCTCCCTTTTTATTAGAAACTTCAAATTCTTTACAAAAGTCACATACTTAAAAGAGATTTGAACAGATACAAAGACAAAGAATCATTTCAGCATTTTTAATTGGCAGTCAGTTTCTGTCACAACTAAATCTTCAAGCCCTTTTTAGGCCTTTCCAAATTATTGAGTGCTTTCAAATCCTCCCTGACCTGTTTTGAAAAAGTGCTGCTGCTGCTGCTGCTAAGTCACTTCAGTTGTGTCTGACTCTGTGCGACCACAGAGACGGGAGCCCACCAGCCTCCCCCATCCCTGAGATTCTCCAGTCAAGAACAGTGGAGTGGGTTGCCATTTCCTTCTCCAATGCATTAAAGTGAAAAGTGAAAGTGAAGTCGCTCAGTTATGTCTGACTCTTAGCAACCCCATGGACTGCAGCCTACCAGGCTCCTCTGTCCATGAGATTTTCCAGGCCAGAGTACTGGACTGGGGTGCCATTGCCTTCTCCTGTAAAAGTGCTAGCCATTGTTTTTTAAGAAGATGCTATGATTATCTTTTGCCTGCACACATTCTCTTTCTTGTTCTACACACCATACTAAAGAAATTCTGCTAAATATAGAATTTCATTATATTCAGTTTCCATGAGAGAAGTAAGTGCTCTTTATTAAGGGTCTATAATGGCTAAATTTTCTTCCCTCCAAATATAAAATGGCAATGTCATCACTCTTCCACACCTTCAGTGAAGTTCCATTTCCTTTGTAAACTTTACCGTTTTCTCTGTTTGATCAGATTACATTCTCAGATCACTCAGGAACTGACTACATGGAACTTTATGTGATTAAATTGTATGAAATTCAAAGTTGCACCAGTTTGTTATCTGAAAAATTATCTTGCACATCTTAATAAGTTACACAAAGCAAATTTATGAACATATGTGCTAGTATGCATAACAGTTATTTGCTTTTCTCCCAAGTTCCCTTCTTTATTCTCCAACACCTTATCATCAAAATTTCCTTTAGTTTTATGTACTTCCAAATGTATTACAGAGAAGACAATGGCAAGCCACTCCAGTAGTCTTGCCTAGAAAATCCCATGGAGGAGGAGCCTGGTAGGTTGCAGTCCATGGGGTCGCTAAGAGTCCGGGCACGACTGAGAGACTTCACTTTCACTTTTCACTTTCACGCATTGGAGAAGGAAATGGCAACCCACTCCAGTGTTCTTTTTTTTTTTTTTTCCCTCCCTTTTATTGTTTTTGTCATACAATGCCATGATATCGCCATGGGTTTACATATGCTCCCCCTCCAGAAACCCCTCCCTCCCCCCTTCCTCCTGCCTCCCCCCCGGGAAATCTCGATGCACCAGCCCCGAGAATCAATCCTGGGCTGGTGATTGATTAGACATATGATAATTAACATGTTTCAATGCCATTCTCCCATATCATCCCACCCTTTCCCTCATTCACAGAGTCCACGAGTCTATTCTATACATCTGCGTTCCTTTTGCTGTCTCGCATGCTGGGTTCTCGTTACCGTCTTTCTAAATTCCATATATATGTGTTACTATACTGTATTGTTGTTTTTGCTTCTGGCTTACTTCACTCTGGATAATGGGCTCACTCATTATCAGAGAAATGCAAATCAAAACCACTCCAGTGTTCTTGCCTGGAGAATCCCAGGGACGGGGGAACCTGGTAGGCTGCTGTCTATGGGGTCGCAAAGAGTCAGACACGACTGAAGCGACTTAGCAGCAGCAGCAGCAGCAGCAGCAGCAAATGTATTAAGTGCATCAAGAAATTCCTCCTTGGGCATGAGCAAATAATTTATATTTTAAAATTATACAAAGATATCAGAATATTTACTAAAAAATTGGGGAAGCAATCTAAGGTAATGGTATAGTTGGTGACACTCTAGAAAGATAAGTTTATAGGTGAGTTATGAAAGAATTATGTGTTGGGACTTCCCTGTTAGTCCAGTGATTAAGACTGTGCTTCCAATGCAGGCGGCATAGGTTCAATTCCTGGTTGGGGAACTTAGATCAGACATGCCACATAGCCAAAAAGAGAAATGACTGCATGTTCTCTCCTGCCAGCGTCCACAGAGAACAGAAATACACCTCTAATAATTTTATAAACAAGTTCAGTTTCCTCACTATAAATGCTTCAAAGTACAATTATCTCATACTTCATTTCAAGATAGATACATGATTTTCTATTAATAAGCAAATATACGAACATCATATTTTCTTTCTTATGTTTTTATTATAATATTAAACAGGAAAATTTGTTTTTTAAGCCAACAAAAATATATAAAGATTTCTCAATTTCCTTTTCCTTGTTTTCTCTTGTCCCCTCCCACTCAATCTCAGCATCCTATTCCCCCTCCCTCAAGTAACAAAGTATCCTAAAAATTTTGCTATGAATTCACATATCCATTTTCATACATATATCGAGCTATTGTCAACATATTTTATTTTACATCTTACTTTATCTTTTTCCTTAGCAATAAATACATGGAAAGTATGTTTCTATGTGGGTTCATATAAGTCTGCCTTATTCAAATAGTTGCAGTCTTCCTTATTAAGGATGTAACATAAGTCCTTTCACTGACCTTTGGTGAAGCAGTGGTAAAGAATCCACCTGTCAATGCAGGAGACACAGGAGATGAGGTTTGATCCCTGGGTGAGGAAGATCGCCTGGAGAAGGGAATGGCTACCCACTCCAGTATTCTTGCCTGGAGAATCCCATGGGCAGAGGATCCTGGAGGGCTATAGTCTACTGGGTCACAGAGTTGGATACAACTGAGTGACTAACACTTTCAAACAGGGCAAACTTTGCTACTGTTTTTTTTTTTTTTTCTATAATGATGTGTACTGGCTAAGAGTATAGGTTTTAGATTCAAAGCTATGTATCAGTTTTGTCTCTGTAAAAATGAGGATAATGAGAGTATGTATCTCATAGACTTATTTTGACAAATGATAGAATACAAACAAAAGTATTTAAGCAGGGCTGCCAAAAGTATAAGTATTCAATGATGTGGTGACAACTATTTTCATATTCATGATAACAGAACTGCTCATGAATACAAAGTACAGGTTGTTATATAACTGGAGTGTTTCCAGTATGTTTCATAATCACTATCTCTGAGTCCTGAAAGTGGTACATAACTCCCTCAGCTACTTCTATCCTAGGGACACTCAGGCAAATATTGTCTGTAGAGATTTTCATCTTCTGCTCTTCTGAAAATCTCCTAGCTTCTGAAGTTCCTGTGTGAACTCCAGGTAACAGAGGGCTTTCACCCTGGAGGCTGATAGGAAAGATGGCAAACTAGAGGGTGTAAATATCTAGGCTATGATGCCTGTCCTGATGTACCTCCATCAATCACTTGTCAGAATTACAGTGTGCTACCTTTAATTATATAGGGCTTTCCTGGTGGCTCAGATGATAAAGAATCCACCTGCAATGAGGGAGACCTGGGTTTGATCCCTGGGCTAGGAAGATCTCCTGGAAAAGGGAATAACAATCCATTCCAGTATTCTTGCCTGGAGAATTCCATGGACAGAGGAGCCTCCATTGGCTACAGTCCATGAGGTTGCAAAGAGTCAGACACACTGAGAGACTTTCACCTAATAGAATTTTTTTATTATTTCTATATAGTATTATTTGTAGTATGTAAATATTATGAATAATAATATAATTCTGTATATAATTAATATACATATAATTAAAAATATTTCTCTTATTATACACATTTCATACAGAAAACCTATGTAGGGGATTAGTTCATCTTCTAATGACAGTTTGCTAGTTACAGAATTCCAAGTAGGCAGGTGTTTTGTTTTCTTACAGCAGTTTCAAGGTACCATTGCATTTTTTCCTTTCACCCTTCGCCCCTCATTTCTTTGAGCTTAAAATCTTAATCTTTTTCCATTGAAATAACTCTAACTGTACCCTTTATTTTCTTTCTTTTAATGTTTTTCTCTAGTCATTTAACTTTCACCACTTTTACTATGATGCACTTATTTGCTATTTTCTTTATATCTATATTTCAATGCCATGGTCTGAATGTTTGCATCTCCCCATAATTCATATATTGGAATCCCAACCCTGAAATTAATGTTATTAGGAGGTGGGACCTTTGAAATGTGCTTTTAGTCATGAGAATGGAGTGCTCAGGAATGGGAATCATGCTCTCATAATAGAGGTCTGAGGAGATCTCAGCAACATAATCCCAAAGTAGGGTCCCCACCAAAACCCAGCTATGCTGACTTGGACTTCAGGCTCCAGAACAGGGAGCAATAATTGTCTGCTGTTTATAAGACACGTGGTCTATGATGATTTGATATAGCAGCCCAAACAGATTAAAATATGTACCTGTTTGTTTTCTTTTCATTTATATTTCTCACTTTTAAAATCTATGAATGGACATTTTTCAATAATTTTGAAAAATACTTTGATATTATTGTTTTAGATCTTGATTCTGTTATTGTTTCTCTGTCTCCCCATTCTGGGCTCTGTTTTAAACAGAATTCTAAGATAGCCCCCGTTGTTACTGACCAGTGTACTTGGCCTTCTTAGTCAGTAGAAATTAATGAGAGGACAGACAAGAAATTTAGGCAAGGCTTTACTGGGGCCCTGCTGTAGCAGGGGGGAGTGAAAACAAGTAATAGCATTTCCAGTCTCACTCCCTGAGGTGAGGGAGCTGGTTCCTTAAATGGGATGAGGGTGGGAGATGGATCTGGGAGCTGGGCCAGAGAAGTGGCTTAGGTAGACTACCCAGCCATCCTGGTGATGCTGTGTGCAGGGAGCATGTGTAGTACCCTGCTTTTGCTAGTGGCTCCTCAGAATTAGCCATTGGTTTTGGGTCTTTCTGTAGCTTGTTATTCACAATTTGCCCCAATTACTCATTCACAGTTATTTTTAGTCCTTTATAGTTTCTTTCATTTTGCTGCTGGAGGAGACATTTGTTCATACAGGTGAAGCACTGAAGCAAATAGTCCCAGATCCCAGGTTTCAGGTCCCAGCCAGTCTCAGCATTATCTTCACTTCCTTTTGATACTACCTTGGTTATATCATGTTTCATATTTAGATTTTATACACAATTAACCTTACAATAGAAAGATTATCCAATTAGGCTTTACTCATTCCTATGAGCACACTAAAAGAAGAGTGTTTTTTCTAGCTGGTTGCAAATGGGAAGTCAGATATTAGAAGTCTGAGGGAAATTTGAACCTCCTGCTTGCAGCTGTGAAGAGCCTGTGAGAATTCCCAGACAGAGACTGTGACAGAGCCTGTGAGACCGGCCCAAGGCACAACATTGCAAGCAGAATGTAGAAGCTGAGAGTATTTTCCAGCTCACAACAGAAAGAAAAAGAAGCCCTCAGTCCTACAACCACAAGGAACTTAATTTTGCCAACTAACTGAATGAGCTAGTTGATAAGTTATTTTCCAGAATCTTCAATTAAGAGTTTAGTTCTATTGAGGCCACCTAGATTGCTAGCCTACAAAACTGCGAGATGCTAAACACATGCTATTTTAAGGCTTCTAGATTTATGGTAAGCAGAAAATAAAATTAAAGATCTTTTTTGTCCTGCATAGTCTTTCTGTCCTGCCTCCCCCAGACAGGGAGTGCTTCTCTGTGTTCTCTGTCCCCACAATATTTCATATCTACACAAATATCTATGCATTAGAAAGAATCATAAATAGATCATTGCTTTATCTTCTCCAGTCAAATGCAATCTCTTGAAAGATAAGAACCACTTTTTTTTTGTGCTCCCAGATATATTGAGTTGATCAAAAAGCTTAGTCAGGTTTATCTGTAAGATGTTATGGAAAAACCAAATGAAACTTTTGACCAAGCCAATAAATAGCCACACATGGCCATAGAAGAAATTTTGTTTGAAAGAAGTCTTTCAATTTCCTTATAATAACAAAATTTATTGAAATATTTTGTCTTTAAGAGATCAAATTTTAAAGTACTAAGTTTTGTCATTAATGTAAGCTGAAATTCCTCAAGAATTAGAGGGTTCAAGTACTCTAGGATATAGAGATCCAGAAAAAAAATATTATATTTTCTTTTAGCATTTTAGGTTTGCATACAGTTATGTGCCAAATGCACAAATACATATATACAAAAGTAATGCCAAATACTTTTATCATTATTAGAAACATTATATTTTCTGTCTCTTTCCCAAACTTGCTAAAACAATTACAAAAGATAGTTACTGGCTATCTTCTGCATACGTATTTTCTTTCTTAGTTGACATTTACTAACTGACTATTAGTCATTTATCAGTATTTTTAACCTATTGGAACACTCCCAAATTCAGAACAATTTATCCTGATCATTTTCCCCAGTGCTGAATTATTTTGAACTTCTGTAGCATTTTTATGTGACTTTAGAGAGATAAAATACATAAAACTGAAACTTCTAATAAAACTTTAATGAAGAGATAAATAAGATGACTTTTGCAAAAAAATGCAAAACTACATTTGCACCATTAAATGATGTAAGAAGCATATTTATTCTAAATGATTGCTTGAAAAATCAAAGAATCATCAATCTAATATTTTCTTTAAAATGATTCTTCAAACTCTATTTTTAAAAGCAAAATAATGTGTTTCAGTTCAGTTGTGATTTTTTGCAAGCATTTATCAGCAAGCAAGGTTTTAAATACACTAACTCTCAAAAATGTTGAAGTATAACTTCATATTTATCATTTAATTTTAAAATATAATCTGTGCTAATGAAGCATTCCAATGCCATTTTTATTGTGAACTGATATTAATACTTTCTTAAGATCACTTTTGATCACTTAAGATCAATATTGTTGGGATCACTAATGTGACCAAATTTGCATAAAACAATAATTGATGGAATTACATTTTTACATGCTTACTTTCATCAAAGGGTATAAACTTTGAGATTCAATATGCTTTTGATGTTTTCAAGATTGTTGTGAAGATGTTGCTGTTATTATTATGTTTTCTTCATACAGCTCCTCTAGTCTCCCAAAAGACCTATTGTGAAAGGATTGAGAAAGAAATTTATTACTAAAAGGAATCATTTCCCATCATAATTGGCAAAATAAATAAATAATCCACTCAAGTCAGCTTTTTCTCTTTTATATCCTGTATATTGAAAAGGAATGAGAATGCATAAACTTAAATTCTCTTGATACTCATCCTGGCTATGTGTAAAGATTACTAGCATGTATAACAAAATCCAATAGATTTAATTTTTAAATTGTTTACACAACTGTTGAATTCACATTGTGTAGTTACCGAAGGAAGTTTTGCACTGTCAGAAAATTTCTGAACTTGATTACTGTGGTTGATGATTGTGATGAGAATCTGAAATTCTTGCTGGAACTCTATACCTAAACTCTTCCACCATCAAGATGGAGAAATGGGTTTCCATACCTGGAAGTGGCAACACTGTCCTCCTTTAATAGTGTATCACCACATGTGAAGCCAAAAATAAACTTTCTTGGATCACCTGTATGCTCTAGAGTTGAAAAGATAATCATTCTTTCTTTTGAAAATTGTTTCAGCAAAGAGGAAGGTCAGTCATGGATGGGTAAGATGAGAATTAGGGCACAATATTTATTTCTCAAAAAATTCACTGCACCCAGTGGATTACCAGCTGGGTTTTTTTTGTTTGTTTGTTTGTTTGTTTGTTTGTTTGTTTTTTGTTTTACCTTTCAGTCCTTCATGAAGTCCCATCTCTAGATGAAGTGGGAATCCACAGTATGGCAAATCTCCAAGTCTACTGAACAGAGAGATCTGACCTCGAAATCAAATGTTCTTTACTTTATTTTCCTATGGAAATAGCCACTGCAAAACAGAGGGAAAAAAAATATCATTTCTATTGTAATAGCAAAATCTATTTATTCATGCTTTTAGATTTTTGTTGCTGTTTAAAAACCATACCTTCTTCAGACAAATGCAATTCTCAAATTTAGGAAACCCTATCAAGTACATCAAGTATTCTTTTGGCAGTCTTTGCCGTACATTATACTATTGCTATCTTGCTTTGTGACCTCAAGTTTCTGTGGTGAGTCATTCAATAAAGAGATGTTCTAGGGAACACCTCTTATTCTATTTAACTATTTAACTGTTATTAAAACTCTCCTGATATTCTCAGACATTATTTCCCTGACAGTAATTGTAGAAAAACTTTTAGAAGCAGAGAGAGGTGAAAATCACTACTCTAAATAAAGTATATTTTAGCTCTTTAAATTTAACTAGTTAAGTGAAAGTGAAACTTGCTCAGTCATGTCTGACTCTTTGCAGCTCCATGGACTACACAGTCCATGGAATTCTCCAGGCCAGAATACCAGAGTGGGTAGCCTTTCCCTTCTCCAGGGGATCATCCCAACCCAGGGATCGAACCCAAGTCTCCCACATTGCAGGCAGATGCTGTACCAGCTGAGCCACCAGGAAGCTCTAAGTTTAACCATGTACAACAGAAATCAACTGTGTGTGTGCCAGGCTTCTCTCTTTGTGACTCCATGGACTCTAGCCTGACAGGTCTCTCTGTCCATAGCATTCTCCAGGCAAGAATACTGGAGCGGGTTGCTGTGTGTGGGTAGAGAGCAAATTAGCCAAGAGGCATGTTCAGGCTCTCTCACCCATGTTTTGTAAATAATGACTGTGTAACAGCTGAGAGCACTGGTAGCACTGCACATGTGCATTCGGAGGTCCTTGCTTCGTCACAGGTTACTTTGTGCATTATGCACATGCTTGCCCCATCTAGAAGGAGGCTGCATTAATGCTGTATCATGGCTGTGTCTATTGGGTCAGCCATGAGAGGAGAGAATACAGTGTGTCTACCGCTACCGCTGCTAAGCCAAGCAGGAGAGGGGATGGATTGCGTTAAGTTATGCCATGGCTGCGGCTACAGCTGCTGCAATAGCCAGGAGAAAATAAACCTGTCTACAGTTCCTACAGCTCCTGGAGTCTTCTTCCAGTCTCTTAGCTCCCGGCTTGCCTACCTTGGTTTCAGTGAACATTGGGTATGGTAGGATACAGTGAGACAATTGGCATCACAATAGGATCGGCAATACACCTCCAGGGGGGTTTTCCCGACCCCGGATTGAACCTGCATCTCTTGCTTCACCTGCATTGGCAGGTGGATTCTTTACCACTAGTGTCACCTGGGAAGCCCCAGATAAACTGCGTGCAGATGATTAAATTTGAATTATTTTTGCTCTACTTGAGAAGCTATAAAATAGCACTAGAAGTCTAAACTTGTATCTGATTTTCAGCAGCCACTTGTATAGGGAAAAAGTGGATTTGAACAATAGTACCTCACTATAAATATGTGGAAAGATTGTAACAATGGTTACGGAGTTCAGCCAACAGATACTTTTTCTGAAAGCTTTCAACCATCTCTGGGATTGATTCATATTCGTGTGTTAATTTTATCATTCTACCATTTTATTTTATTATTTTTTTTACATATTATTTTATTTTTTTTTAATTTTTTTAAAATTGTTTTTGCTATACAATGTCATGATATCACCATGGGTTTACATATGCTTCCCCTCCGGAACCCCCCTCCCTCCTCCCTCCCCGCCGGGAAATCTCGCTGCACCAGTCCCGAGCATCAATCGTGGCCTGGCGATTGATTAGACACATGACAATTAACATGCTTCAATGCCCTTCTCCCATATCATCCCACCCATACCCTCATCCACAAAGTCCACGAGTCTATTCTATACATCTGCGTTCCTTTTGTTGTCTCCCATGTTGGGTTCCCGTTACTGTCTTTCTAAATTACATATATATGCGTTAATATACTGTATTGTTGTTTTTGCTTCTGGCTTACTTCGCTCTGGATAATGGGCTCCAGTTTCATCCATCTGAGTAGAATTGCTTCAAATGAATTTTTTTTTAATGCTGCGTAATATTCCATTGTGTATATGTACCACAGCTTTCTTATCCATTCATCAGTTGATGGGCATCTAGGTTGTTTCCATGTCTTAGCTATTGTAAACAATGCAGCGATGAACATTGGGGTACACGTGGCTCTTTCAATTCTGGTTTCCTCGGTGTATATGCCCAGCAGTGGGATTGCCGGGTCATATGGCAGGTCTATTTGCAGCTTTTTAAGGAACCTCCACACTGTTTTCCATAGTGGCTGTACTAGTTTGCAATCCCACCAACAGTGTAAGAGGGTTCCCTTTTCTTCACATCCTCTCCAGCATTTATTGCTTGTAGACTTTTGGATGGCAGCCATTCTGACTGGTGTAAAGTGGTACCTCATTGTGGTTTTGATTTGCATTTCTCTGATAATGAGTGATGTTGAGCATCTTTTCATGTGTTTGTTAGCCATCTTTATATCTTCTTTGGAGAAGTGTCTGTTAAGTTCTTTGGCCCACTTTTTAATTGGGTTGTTTATTTTTCTAGAATGGAGCTGCAGGAGTTGTTTGTATATTTTTGAGATTAATTGTTTGTCTGTTGCTTCATTGGCTATTATTTTCTCCCATTCTGAAGGCTGTCTTTTCACCTTGCTTATAGTTTCCTTTGTTGTGCAAAACCTTTTAATTTTAATTAGGTCCCATTTGTTTATTCGAGTTTTTATTTCCAATATTCTGGGAGGTGGGTCATGGAGTATCCCGCTTTGGATTATATCAGAGAGCGTTTTGCCTATGTTATCCTCTAGGAGTTTTATAGTTTCTGGTCTTATGCTTAGATCTTTGATCCATCTTGAGTTTATCTTTGTGTGTGGTGTTAGAAAGTGATCTAGTTTCATTCTTTTACAAGTGGCTGTCCAGTTTTCCCAGCACCACTTGTTAAAGAGGTTGTCTTTTCTCCATTGTATATTCTTGCCTCCTTTGTCAAAGATAAGGTGTCCATAGATGCGTGGATTTATCTCTGGGCTTTCTATTCTGTTCCATTGATCTATATTTCTGTCTTTGTGCCAGTACCATACTGTCTTAATGACTGTGGATTTGTAGTATAGCTTAAAGTCAGGTAGGTTGATTCCGCCAGTTCCATTCTTCTTTCTCAAGATTGCTTTGGCTATACGAGGTTTTTTGTATTTCCATACAAATTGAGAAATTATTTGTTCTAATTCTTTGAAGAAGACCTCTGGTAGCTTGATAGGAATTGCATTGAATCTATAGATTGCTTTAGGTAGTATACTCATTTTCACTATATTGATTCTTCCAATCCACGAACACGGTACATTTCTCCATCTGTTTGTGTCCTCCTTGATTTCTTTCATCAGTGTTCTATAGTTTTCTATATACAAGTCTTTTGATTCTTTAGGTAGAAATACTCCTAAGTATTTTATTCTTTTTGTTTTGATGGTTAATGGAATTGTTTCCTTAATTTCTCTTTCTGATTTCTCACTGTTAGTGTATAGGAATGCCGGGGATTTCTGTGTGTTGATTTTGTATCCTGAAACTTTGCTATATTCACTGATTAGCTCTAGTAATTTTCTCGTAGAGTCTTTAGGGTTTTCAATATAGAGGATCATGTCATCTGCAAACAGAGAGAGTTTTACTTCTTCTTTTCCAATCTGTATTCCTTTGATTTCTTTATCTGCTCTGATTGCTGTGGCCAGAACGTCCAAAACTATGTTGAAAAGTAGTGGTGAGGGTGGGCACCCTTGTCTTGTTCCTGATTTCAGGGGGAATGCTTCCAGCTTTTCACCATTGAGGATAATGTTTGCTGTGGGTTTGTCATATATAGCTTTTATTATGTTGAGGTATGTTCCTTCTATTCCTACTTTTTGGAGGGTTTTTATCATAAATGGATGTTGAATTTTGTCAAAGGCTTTCTCTGCATCTATTGAGATAATCATGTGATTTTTATTTTTCAGTTTGTTAATGTGGTGTATTACATTGATCGATTTACGAATATTGAAGAATCCTTGCATCCCTGGGATAAAGCCTACTTGATCATGATGTATGATCTTTTTGATGTGTTGTTGATTCTATTTGCTAGAATTTTGTTGAGGATTTTTGCATCTAAGTTCATCAGTGATATTGGCCTGTAGTTTTCTTTTTTTGTGGCATCTTTGCCGGGTTTTGAAATTAGGGTGATGGAGGCCTCATAGAATGAGTTTGGAAGTTTACCTTCGTTTGCAGTTTCCTGGAAGAGTTTGAGTAGAATAGGTGTTAGCTCTTCTCTAAATTTTTGGTAGAATTCAGCTGTGAAGCCATCTGGTCCTGGGCTTTTGTTTTTTGGAAGATTTCTGATTACGGTTTCAATTTCTGTGCTTGTGATGGGTCTATTAATATTTTCTATCTCTTCCTGGTTTAGTCTTGGAAAGTTATACTTTTCTAGGAATTTGTCCATTTCATCCAGGTTGTCCAGTTTATTTGCATATAGTTGCTGATAATAGTCTCTTATGATCCTTTGTATTTCTATGTTTTCTGTTGTGATCTCTCCGTTTTCATTTCTAATTCTGTTGATTTGGTTCCTCTCCCTTTGTTTCTTGATGAGTCTGGCTAATGGTTTGTCAATTTTATTTATCTTCTCAAAGAACCAGCTTTTGGCTTGGTTAATTTTTGCTATGGTCACTTTTGATTCCTTTGCATTTATTTCTGCCCTGATCTTTAAGATTTCTTTCCTTCTACTAGACCTGGGCTTCTGCATATCTTCCCTTTCTAGTTGCTTTAGGTGTAAAGTAAGGTCATTTATTTGATTTTTTTCTTGTTTCCTGAGGTGAGCTTGTATTGCTATGAACTTTCCCCTTAGCATTGCTTTCACAGTGTCCCATAGGTTTTGAGCTGTTGTGTTTTCATTTTCATTCTTTTCCATGCATAACTGAATTTCATTTTTAATTTCTTCTGCGATTTGTTGGTTATTCAGCAGTGTGTTGTTGAGCCTCCATATGTTGGAAGTTTTGAGAGGTTTTCTCCTGTAGTTGATATCTAATCTCACTGCATTGTGGTCAGAAAAGATGCTTGGGATGATTTCAATATTTTTGAATTTATCAAGGTTAGATTTATGGGCCAGGATATGATCTATCCTGGAGAAGGTCCCGTGTGCACTTGAGAAAAAGGTGAAATTCCTTGTTTTGGGGTGGAATGACCTATAGATATCAATTAGGTCTAGTTGGTCTATTGTTTCATTTAAAGTTTGAATTTCCTTGTTACTTTTCTGTCTAGTTGATCTATCCATTGGTGTGAGTGGTGTATTAAAGTCTCCTGCTATTATTGTGTTGTTGTTGATTTCCCCTTTCATATTTGTTAGCATTTGCCTTACATATTGTGGAGCTCCTATGTTAGGTGCATAAATATTTATAATTGTTATTTCTTCTTCCTCGATTGATCCTTTGATCATTATGTAATGTCCATCTTTATCTCTTTTCACTGCCTTTATTTTAAAGTCTACTTTATCAGATATGAGTATTGCCACTCCTGCTTTCTTTTGGTCTTTATTTGCATGGAATATCTTTTTCCAGCCTTTAACTTTCAGTCTATATGTGTCCCTAGGTTTGAGGTGGGTCTCTTGTAGACAACATATATAGGGGTCTTGTTTCTGTATCCAATCGGCCAATCTTTCTCTTTTGGTTGGGGCATTCAGCCCGTTTACATTTAAGGTAATTATTGATAAGTATGATCTCGCTGCCATTTATTTTATTGTTTTGGGTTCCAGATTATCTATCCCATCAGTGTTTCCTATCTAGGCAAGTTCCTTTAGCATTCGTTGGAGGGCTGGTTTGGTGTTGCTGAATTCTCTCAGTTTCTGGTTGTCTGAGAAAATTTTGAATTCTCCTTCAAATTTGAATGAGATCCTTGCTGGGTACAGTAGTCGGGGTTGTAGATTGTTTTCTTCCATGACTTTAAGTATGTTTTGCCATTCCCTTCTGGCCTGAAGCGTTTCTGTTGAGAGATCAGCTGTTATCCTTATGGGATTCCCCTTGTGAGTTATCTTTTGCTTCTCCCTTGCTGCTTTTAATATTTGGTCTTTGTATTTGATATTTGCCAATTTGATTAATATGTGTCTTGGGGTGTCCCGCTTGGGGTTCATTCTATTTGGGATTCTCTGTGTTTCTTGGACCTGAGTGGCTATTTGCTTCCCCAATTTAGGGAAGTTTTCTACAATTATCTCTTCAAGAATTTTCTGATGGTCTTTCTTTTTGTCTTCTTCTGGGACTCCTATGATTCAAATATTGGTGCGTTTAATATTGTCCCAGAGGTCTCTAAGATTGTCTTCATTTCTTTTAATTCTTTTTTCATTTTTCCTTTCTGTTTCATTTATTTCTGCCATTCTGTCTTCTACCTCACTTATTCTGTCTTCTATCTCTGTTATTCTACTGTTGGTTCCCTCCAGGGTGTTTTTGATCTCATTATTGCATTATTCATTGTATTTTGTCTCTTTTTCATTTCTTCTAAGTCCTTGTTAAAGCTTACCTGCATCTTCTCAATCCTTGCCTGCAGGTTATTGAGCTGCAACTCCAACTTATTTTCCAGGTTTTGGATCATTTTCACTATCATTATTCAGAATTCTTTGTCAGGTAGACTTCCTATCTCTTCGTCTTTTGTTTGGTCTAGGGGGTATTTATCCTGTTCCTTTACTTGCTGGGTATTTCTCTGCCTTTTCATCTTGTTTATCTTGCTGTGTTGTCCCTTTATTGTGGGGATTCCTCTCTATGGGAGGGGTTGGATGCGTGGTTTGTCGAAGTTTCCTGGATGGAAAGGCTTGTGTGGTTTTCTGGTGGGTGAGTCTAGGTTTCCTCACTGTTACTCCTCACGTCGGCAATGGGTCGCCTCTCCAGATGCCCGATGTCCTCTGCCAACATTCAGTTCCTGTTTTTTGGAGTTTGCTCTGCCTTTAAAAGTTCTTTTGGTATATTTGTTGGGGAGAGAGTGTTCTCCCCGTCCTATTCCTTCGCCATCTTAGTTTCTCCTCTCATTCTACCATTTTAATATTAACCTACAGTAAATGTATTTATTAAAATTTCAATTTTGTAACTACTAGGCATTTGCTATTATTGTCACTTTCACTACTCTTAGCCGGAAAATAACGGAAGTTTTGTCCAAGGTTAGTTTACCTTAACTTCCAAATCCTACTCTTTTATAAATGCATGCAGTTTTGAAAATCTAGGCAGTTTGCATTTGTTTTAGCTAAAAGATAACCAGAAACATGAGTTTTTAAATACACACATGAAAAGATGGAAAATCATAACATGAAAATATTCCCACATATTTGAAAAGTTATTTTTGTCAATTTTGACAAACATTTGACAAAATATAACAAATAAAATATTTATTAATATTTGACAAATATTTCAAAGGGCTTCCCTCGTAGCTCAAATGATAAAGAATCTGCTTGTAATTCAGAAGACCCAGGTTCAATCTCTGGCTCAGGAAGATCCGCTGAATAAAGGGGAATGAATGGCTACCCACTTCAGTATTCTTGCTTGGAGGATTCGATGGACAGAGGAGCTCCACATACTACAGTCCATGGGGTCACAAAGAGTCGGACATGACTGAGTGATTTTCGCTCACTCACTTCAAAATGATAGGCAGGCATAAAATGACAACTGGTTCCCATACCTTTTTTTTTTTATTTTTGTTCAATATTGTTAAAGAAAAAAAATTATGCAAGATCATTAACTGCATGCCAAAGAAATTTGGTAGATCATTAATCATCCACAGGTATACATATGTCCCCTCCCTCCTGAATCCCCTTCCCATCTCTTCTATATGTCAGTCCAAAGACTACGTAATCAAATTGGTCACAAACTACAAACCCAGAAAAGAAGTGAGCTATATATTTTAAATAAAAATCTATTTAAAAAAGAACTTAATTGCCATAAATATTACTTTCTGGAGTACTCTGTAATGTAGGATAGATATTCTACAGCACATTGACTAATATACTTTGAACACTAGTAAGATTTTGATATTATACTTCCCTTGATATCTCTACAGTGCTGTAGACAGTATTTCTTGGGTTCCTGTTTTTGTTTTCTTGAACTGTGTCCTAAGAAAGGGTACATAAGAATAATTTTCTAAGTTGTTTTAGGATTAAAAATATTTTTATTTCTTCTTATCTGTCTGATTAATCCTTTCTCTGTATATGTAGTTCTGGCTGGAAATCATGTTTCCTTAGAAATTTGAGGAAGTTGCTCTATTTTTTTCTAGTGTCTAACGCTGTTTTGAGAAATCTTGTGCCTTCTGCTTCACATGTTTTTATAGAGTTACTATCCCTGAACCTATACCTTTCAGAAGCATTTAGCATCCTCTAACCTCATTATTCTGAAGAGTGACAGTGATATGTTTTAGTTACATATAATTTGTGATGTAAGCCGCTATACTGTAAACAAAACAAACCAAAACATAAGCAAAATAAACAAAAGCCATAGAAAGCTAGTTTCCACTCAATATCTCATAAAAAATATGAGAGAAGAAATCATAATAAAAGATGAATGGCTTATCTTCTTAACATGTAGAAGCTTTTCTTTATTGTGAGAAAATCCTGTTTTGGTAAAATGCTGAATACTGATTTTCCATTAGGCTTTTTTTTAATTAATTAATTTATTTTTCCTTTACATTATCTTGTTGGTTTTGCCATACATTAACATGAATCCACCATGGGTATACATGTGTTCCCCCTCCAGAACCCCCCTCCCACCTCCCCCCTTACTCCATCCCCCCAGATCATCCCGGTGCACCAGCCCTGAGCACCCTGCATCATGCATCAAACCTGGGCTGGCAATTCATTTCACATATGATAATTTACATGTTTCAATGCAGTTCTCCCATATCATCCCACCCTTGCCCTCTCCCATAGAGTCTAAAGGACTGTCTATTAGTTTTTCAAGAGTTTTTGAAGATGTATAGATCCTGGTTATGAATTGAACATATTTACTGAATCTGATTTTTTAAGAGAAAATTAACTTCAATTTCTAGATTAATAAATAAAATATTTTTTGTTTCTTCCAATTTAAAACCACAGTTTGACTTTTTATCGATTTGACTTATTTGGAAATATTTGTCTTCCCTGCTTCCTTTTTCAAGGTACAAAATGATTATTGAAAACAAAGATTTCCTTCTCCAAGGCACACATGAGAATGTAAACTAGCAAATGTAAATTCATTTTTTCCTATAGCTATTTAGTTTTTTGCTATATTTTAGTTTTAAGTAACTTCTTTGTCAGCAACAATTTCTACATGATATTCACATTTTCTAAAACATTTATTACAGTGTCTTAATTTAATTTTCTTTAATTCTTCAAATACATATTTCAATTGCAGACTAATAATTTCTCCAATCATAGACTTTGTTTAATTACATTCTTAAAATAATTATTTTACATGCTTTTTTGCTCATCTTAACATATTAAATGAGAATTATTTAAACTACTTGAAAGCTCTATGTTGAATTTTTCATATGATTTGGCCATTACTGCACTTCCAAAATTTATAGATATTATTTTCTTATAAACTTTATATTGCTTCAGTTCAATTCAGTTCAGTCACTCAGTTGTGTCCAGCTCTTTGCATCCCCATGAACTGCAGCACACCAGGTTTCCCTGTCCATCACCAACTCTCGGAGTTTACTCAAACTCATGTCCATTGAGCTGGTGTGCCATCCAACCATCTCATCCTCTGTTGTCCCCTTCTTCTCCTGCCTTTAATCTTTCCCAGCATCAGGGTCTTTTCCAAGCAGTCAGCTCTTAGAATCAGGTGGCTGAAGTATTGGAGTTTCAGCTTCAGTATCAGTCCTTTCAGTGAATATTCAGGACTGATTTCCTTTAGGATGAACTGGTTGGATCTCCTTGTTATATTGCTTAGTAATACTATTGCTCCAATTAAGTCACTAAAAGGCATCAGAGTTTAAGATACTGAGTATTTTTTGACCGTTGTTCAGTCGCGCAGTCGTGTCCGACTCTTTGTGACCCCGCGGACTGCAGCAATTTTGCCTCCCTGTCCCTCAACATCTCCTGGAGTTTGCCCAAGTTCATGTTCATTGCATCAGTGATGCTGTCCAGCCATCTCATCCTCTGACACCCTTTTCTCCTTCTGCCTTGAAACTTTCCCAGCATCAGAGACTTTTCTAATGAGTCATCTGTTCAAATAAGGTGACCAAAATACTGGAGCTTCAGCTTCAACATCAGTCCATCCAGTGAATATTCAGAGTTGATCTCCCTTAAGATTGACTGGTTTGATCTCGTTGCTGTCCACGGGACTTTCAGGACCATAGTTTGAAGGCATCAATTCTTTATACTGTTAAGGTTTTCACTGTAACAATGAAAAATGATTATTTAAAGATTCTGTATGTTTGTATTTTTTGCACTAAAAATGTGTCTAATAACATTAATGGCCAATTTTTGTTGCAACTATAACTTAGTCAAATAGACTACCTCCTGAAGCCATAAAGATACATGCAATGTTATTACTTTCTTATATTTTTAATATAGGATGGTTTAGCATCCACATAAAATATGCAATACTTAAAATAATTACTTCATATTTTTTTAAAACCCAACTATATATATTCAAATTATTTAACAAGAAAAAAGTGAAAAAGTTTGAGGTTTTAGATAGTAATCAGGTCAATTGGTGGTAGAACTTACAAGCTGATATATATATATATATATATATATATATATATATATACTATTTGGTTTGACAAGATGTAAAACATTTACTATGGATAAATTTTCACTGTCCAGCATCTTTACTTAACCTTAGTGAAGTCAGATATTTGGCTTTTGACAACAGAATGACCACTTCATTCTCTAAAAGGTGGACTTAACAAAGCTCATAGACATTGATATAAAATCTATATTCTCTGCTTATTAATATAAAACTTCAGAAAAATGAAACTTCCCTACATTTTTCTGTGCTCCTTCAAAAAGCATTTGCTTCTGAGCCATGGAAATACATACTATATAGCTTATGTTTATATAGAATGTATGGTGGTGGTTTAGTTGAGAAGTCATCTCTGACTCTTGTGACCCCATGGACTGTAGCCCACCAGACGCCTATGGCCATGTAATTCTCCAGGCAAGAATATGGGAGTTGGTTTCCATTCCTTTCTTCAGGGGATTTTCCTGACCCAGGGATCAAACCCACACCTGATCAAAATGGTTAGTGAAACTTTTCTGTCCATTTCTGTGGCAGCCAGGTTAAAACCAGGTGCCAGGAAGACTGGAACAATATCTGTCTGGTATTTACATGTCAAAAAATCAGAGACTCCAGGGTCTGTCTGAGCCCTGGAGAAACGTTTTTGTATACCAAATAGTTGGAGTTAGAATTTGCAGTATTTATGCTTCCTAGGAGCTTCTTTAGGAAGGAAGAACAATTGCCTTCTGCTTTAAAAGCAGAGAGACATTTCTTTCTCATTATCAGCCTGTGGGGCATCTGTTTACTCCTGTAGTTAATCTTGCTCTCAGGACCCCACATTAGCTTAACCACTAGGGCAAGAGGAGCCAATACACTTATCACTTATTGTGTGGTATTTCATTGGAAATCTGCCTCTGATTCAGAATTTCTCATATTGTAAAAATATAATTCATAAAGATGAATATTAAAAACCTGGCAGTTGTCAAATATCTGCTGGTTGTCCAGTCACTAAGTCATGCCCTGCTCTTTGGGGTCCAGGGACAAGAGCATGCTGGACTCCTCTGTCCTCCACTATCTCCCAGAGTTTGTTGAAACCCATGTCCACTGGGTCCATGATGCTATCTAAACATCTCACCTCTGCTACCTGCTTCTCCTTTTGCCTTCAGTTTTTCTTAACATCAGAGTTGTTTCCAATTAGTCAGCTCTTCTCATCAGGTGGCCAAAGTATTGGAACTTCACCTTCAGCATCAGTCCTTCCAATGAATATTCAGGACTGACTTCCTTTAGGATTGACTCATTTGATCTCCTTGCAGTGTGTGCTCATCACTCTCTAAATCATTTCCTTTGGCACTTTCATTGACTCATGTATACGTTCACACTCTTTCTTTTTGTCACTCAGTACATATTTATTAATATGATTATTTTTAATTAATTTTATTGGAGTATAGTTGGGAATACATCACTATGTCCACAAAAGTCCATGTAGTTGAAAATATGATTTTTCCAGTTGTCACGTATGGATAGGAGGGTTGACCCACAAAGAAGGCTAAGCACCAAAGAACTGATGCTTTCTAACTGTGATGCTGGAGAAGACTCCTGAGAGTCCCTTGGACTACAAGGAGATCAAACCAGTTAACCCTAAAGTAAATCAACTGTAAGTATTCATTGGAAGGACTGATGCTGAAGCTGAAACTCCAATACTTTGGCTACATGATGCCAAGAGCCAACTCATTGGAAAAGACTGTTATGCCAATAAAGATTGAGGGCAAAAGGAGAAGGCGGTGACAGAGGATGAACTAGTTGGATGGCATCACTGACTCAATGGAGATGAGTTTTAGCAAACTCTGGGAGATAGTGAAGGACAGGGAAGCCTGGTGTACTGCAGTCCATGGTGTCACAAAGACTCAAACATGACTTAGCAATTAAACAACAACAAAAGTTTGTACTATGTTAGTTTCTGCTATACAGCAAAGTGAATCAGGTAAACATATGCATTTATCCTCCCCTTGTTTGGATTTCTTTTCCAATTAGGGCGCTGCATAGCACTGAGTAGAATTCCCTGTGCTATACAGTATGATCTCATTAATTATCTGTTTTATGCATAGTATTGATAGTGTATGGGGCTTTCCTGGTAGCTCAGCTGGTAAAGAATCTGTCTGCAATGTGGGATACCTGGTAACCTAGGCTCAGTTCCTGGGTTGGGAAGATTCCCCTGAAGGAGGCCATGGCAACCCACTCTGGTATTTTTGCCTGGAGAATCTCCCTGGACAGAGGAGTCTGGTGGACTACAGTCCATGGGGTTGCAAAGAGTTGGATACAACTAAGTGGCTAAACCCAGCACAGCACATCAATAGTGTATATATGTCAATTCCAAGCTCCCAATTCATTGCTCCCCACTTTACTCCCTTGCTGCCCTTATGATTGTTCTCAGTACTTCTTTATGTTCAGAAAGATGTCTGCTTCCCCCCCTGCCCTTGGGTCAATGTTTGTTCTCTACACATCAGTATCTCTGTTTTGCTAATGATATCATTTATATATTTTTCTAGATTCCACATATCTGTGTAATATGTGATATTAATTTTTTCTCTTTCTTGTATATTTTACTGTGTGGCAGGATCTAGGTTTATCCACATCTCTAGAAATGGCCCAATTTCACTTCTTTTTAGGGATGAGTGGTATTCCATAGCATATATGTATCACATCTTTTTATTAATTCCTCTGCCAGTGAGTATTTAGGTTGCTTCTGTGTCCTGACTATTTTAAATAGTGCTTCAGTGAACATTGAGGTGCATGAGTCTTTTTGAATTATGGTCTTCCCTGGGTTTATGTCCAGTAGAGGAATTGCTGGGCCATAGGATAATTCTATCCTTTATTTTCAAGACTTAGTTTATTTTATACTAGAAAATAATATCAATCTAGTTAAAACCTTAACTATAATATTTTTCTTCAATTTTTCCACTTGTTTTACATTTAAATAATTTTAATCCTGCAACATCTGCTGATTTACTGTATTTTTGCTAACTTATTATTTTAGAGTTATTTGAACTTCAGTCACGTTTTTATTTATACTCTGAAAGAAGAAAAGAGTGGAAAACTCAACCCAAATTAGAATATTTCCAATCTCCATCTGAATGTCATTCACTGTCTAAACACAGAAATTGTCAAACGAAACAGCAAAACACAGGACCTGGATAAAATACTATTCCCTGCTGAGCAGATTCTTAGAAACACTGAAAGTCTTGAAAGAAAAATAAAGGGAGTTGACTTTGAAATAAGTATGATGTTTCATGCTGAGACAAACCACATTCACAGGGTACATGAACATTGAAAATAGAATTGCAAACCAGAAACAGGAGATAATATAATGCTAGCTAGAGATTCTACCTCCCTAAAAAAATGAAAAGCAAAATTTTAGCACTTAAAGGAATTTAAGACATGAGGTTAAAATAAATAGAACGACAGCAACAACCCCTAACGGTTATAAATGATTCCTTTAAAAAGAAGTAAATAAATTCTGTGTTGACAAGTGTATTCCTCCAAAGGTGGATGCCAAAAATGTAACAGTTGCAAACCTAATTAGATGAGCCAGATGTGAATATGGTGAAAGTCATTTCAGCAAAAAATAGCTTGGGCATCCTGGCTTTTAAATTTTCTAATCTCTTTTTTCTGAAGTGAGTGTCAATGCAAGCGTTTTTAATATAAATTTTTCTATCTTATACATCTTAGAACATTTTTTCTTTATGTTTTGCCCAAAGGGATCATATTCATTTAGGTGACAGCAGTGTCAAAAAATGCTATCTGCCCAGAATTCCATGTATCTTGTATTAGTATTACACCCACATACTCCTACAAATAGAAGGTGAAAAAGAAAAGTAAATCAAAATAGCTTAAAGATCAGTCACTAGATAGCAAATTCCAAATAACAATGATCAAATTAAAAGAGAAATACGTTTAAGGATACAGGTGTTTAATATGTTATGTGAGATATTGAAGCTTGAGAAATTGTTGTGCTATGCTGTATCTGAGAAATGATGCAAAGACTGAGTATGAGTCATTTATTAGAAAAGTCTAATTTGTCAAAAATAAAGATAAAGGTGAAAAATAATATAATTATGGTTTATATTTATGATATAAGCTATACAAGTAGAGCACTTTATTTTCACTTTTGTTCTATGTCATGCTTTTGGACTTCCCTGGTGGCTCAGAGGATAAAACCGTCTGCCCCCAATGTGGAAGACCTGGGTTCGATCCCTGGGTCAGCAAGATCTGCTGGAAAAGGAAATGGCAACCCACTCCAGTATTCTTGCCTGGAGAATCCCATGGACGGAGGAGCCTGGTAGACCCCAGTACATGGGGTCACAAAGAGTCAGACACGACTGAGCAACTTCACTTTTACTTTCATGCTTTTAGGATCTTATAAATAAAGCAATAAAAATTCAGATGATCTAGAAAATATTTCAGCTTCTTACAGAATATAAGAACTGCTTATATATATATATTAGGTGCCTTTAAGGTTTTTCTAACAGAATCTTTCATAGAATAGAGTTCAATCAGTGAATGAAGATAATATGTAAGATTACATAGCAAACAATTTATTACTTTGTAGTTTCTCAAGAATTGATATCTATCCACTTATCCAGGGCTTCATAGGTGGGTCAGTGGTAAAGAATCTGCCTACAATGCAGGAGACCCAGGTTTGATCACTGGGTCAGCAATAACCCAGTATTCTGCATGGGAAATCCCAGGGAGAGCGGAGCCTGGCAGGCTATAGTCTATAGGGTCACATAAAGTCCGACAAGGCTTAGCAAATGAAAAACACTTATCCAATCTCTATAGAACCTATAAGACATAATTTCTTCAAAAAAGTATGAGATAAGATACAGCCTTATCCTCAACATATTTATGATAAAGTTGAAAGGACAGAATTTAAAACTTCATAATTTTTAAACAATGCTATATGACTTGTTATGAATAAATATTCTCTTTAAATTATATAATGTTTTGGAAAAACCTTAAAGAAACTATAGGTTTAAAGGTATATGAGGAAGGATAGTTAATATTTACAAAGAGAATGCAATTGAGGCAATAAAGCATGAAAAAAGGAATTAAGGACCATTGTGATGGTTTGAAGATGAGTGATCTAGTTGACTCTAGGGATCACATTAGACTGAGTACCACATGTCTGAAAAGGAGGTTTGAAAGCTGTGTATGATTGTCACTTCAGTTTAGTTCAGTTCAGTCACTCAGTCTTGTCCAACTCTTTGTGATCCCACGAACCGCAGCACACCTGGCCTCCCTGTCCATCACTAACCCCTGGAGTCTACCTTAACCCATGTCCATCGAGTCAGTGACGCCATCCAACCATTTCATCCTCTGTCGTCCCCTTCTCCTCCTGCCTTCAGTCTTGCCCAGCATCAGGGTCTTTTCCACAGAGTCAGTCCTTCGCATCAGGTGACCAAAGTATTGGAGTTTCAGCTTCAGCATCAATCCTTTCAATGAACGCCAAGGAATGAACTCCTTTCGGATGGACTGGTTGGATCTCCTTGCAGTCCAAGGGACTCTCAAGAGTCTTCTCCAACACCATACTTCAAAAGCATCAATTCTTCGGTTCTCAGCTTTCTTTATAGTCCAACTCTCACATCCATACATGACCACTGGCAAAACCATAGCCTTGACTAGACAGACCTTTGTTGGCAAACTGCTTTTTAACATGCTGTCTAGGTTGGTCGTGACTTTCTTTCCAAGGAGTAAGTGTCATTTAATTTCATGGCTGCAATCACCATCTGCAGTGATTTTCAAGCCTCAAAAAATAAAGTCAGGCATTGTTTCCACTATTTCCCCATCTATTTCCCATGAAGTGATGGGACCAGATGCCATGAGCTTAGTTTTCTGAATGATGAGCTTTAAGCCAACTTTTTCACTCTCCTCTTTCACTTTCATCAAAAGGCTCTTTAGTTCTTCTTCACTTTCTGCCACAAAGGTGCTGTCACTGCATATTTGAGGTTATTGATACTTCTCCTGGCAATCTTGATTCCAGCTTGTGCTTCCTCCAGCCCAGCGTTTCTCATGATGTACTCTGCATATAAGTTAAATAAGCATGGTGACAATATAAAGCCTTGACGTACTCCTTTTCCTATTTAGAACCAGTCTGTTGTTCCATGTCCAGTTCTAACCATTGCTTCCTGACCTGCATACAGGTTTCTCAAGAGGCAGGTCAGGTGATCTGGTATTCCCAAATCTTTCAGAATTTTCCACAGTTTATAGTGATCCACACAGTCAAAGGCTTTAGCATAGTCAATAAAGCAGAAATAGATGTTTTTCTGGAACTCTCTTGCTTTGTTGATGATCCAGCAGATGTTGGCAATTCAATCTCTGGTTCCTCTCCCTTTTCTAAAGCCAGCTTGAACATCCAGAAGTTCACAGTTCATGTATTGCTGAAGCCTGGCTTGGAGAATTTTAATCATTACTTTACTAGCGTGTGAAATGAGTGCAATTGTGCAGTAGTTTGAGCATTTTTTTAGCATTTCCTCTCTTAGAAACTGTAATGAAAACTGACTTTTTCCCAGTACTGTGGCCACTGCTGAGTTTTCCAAATTTATTGGCATACTGAGTGCAGCAATTTCACAGCATCATCTTTCAGGATTTGAAGTAGCTCAACTGGAATTCCATCATCTCCACTAGCTTTGTTCATAGTGATGCTTTCTAAGGTCCTCTTGACTTCACATTCCAGAATGTCTGGCTCTAGGTGAGTGATCACACCATCATGATTATCTGGGTCATAAAGATCTTTTTTGTACAGTTCTTCTGTGTATTCTTGCCACCTCTTCTTAAAATCTTCTGCTTCTGTTAGGTCCATACCACTTCTGTCCTTTATCGAGCCCATCTTTGCATGAAATATTACCTTCATGAAATATCTCTAATTTTCTTGAAGAGATCTCTAGTCTTTCCCATTCTGTTGTTTTCCTCTATTTCTTTGCACTGATAGCTGAGGAAGTCTTTGTTATCTCTCCTTGCTATTCTTTGGAACTCTGCATTCAAATGGGTATAGCTTTCCTTTTCTCCTTTGCTTTTCGCTTCCCTTCTTTTCACAGCTATTTGTAAGGCCTCTTCAGACAGCCATTTTGCTTTTTTGCATTTCTTTTTCTTTGGGATTGTCTTGTTCCCTGTCTCCTGTACAATTCCACGTACATCTATCCATAGTCATCAGGTACTCTGTCTATCAGATCTAGTCCCTTAAATCTATTTCTCACTTCCACTGTATAATCACAAGGGATTTGATTTAGGTCATACCTGAAAGGTCTAGTGGTTTTCTCCATTTTCTTCAATTTAAATCTGAATTTGACAATAAGGATGTATGCCAAATACCATTGTATGATGGTAGAGATTAGATAATGGCTAGCTGCCTAAAAACTGGAAACATATTTTTGGTTTCCAGTCTGGCTCTTCCACTTAGCTGTTGAATACCGGACAACTTGTTCAAGCTCTCTGTGGCTCTCTTTTTTCATACATAAATTAGGTGCAATAATTCTTTCTAGCTCATGGGATTGTCGTGAGCATTAAATAAATTTGTATGTATAAAATGCTTAAAACAGTATTTGGCATTAAGAAGGATAAATACTAGTTATTGCATTTACTTGGCACTCTATGTATATATATAGCTGATTCACTTCGTTGTACAGCTGAAAGTAATACAACATTGTAGACAATTATATATAAATTGAAAAAAAAAAAACTAAACTAAAGATCTACTATTATACCAGAAAAAAATTAAATATATGTGTGCTTCACAGAAGCAGAACTTCCTTGAATAGAAATGTGAGGACTTCTGTAAATTCTTTCTTCCATAAAATTAATAATAAAAGAATCTTGAATGAGGATCAAAATGAACTTTATTAGAACTCTGAAAGTTAATCAAACTTTTACAAGAATTAGGACAGTATTTATTTATTTGAATAAATGTCCAACAGACGTTTTATTAAAGATGATATACAACGTTTAAAATGTTGTTTACCATTATTACTCATAGAAGAAATGAAAATTAAACCTACAATTTGATAACAATTTAACTTCTACTAAAATATCGATAGTAAATAAGGCAAATGATAGTCAAAGTGGGTGAGAATATGGAGAAACAGGAACTTACATATTATTGCCTGATGGGAATGTAAAATGGTGCAGTCACTAAAAAGTAAGTCTGGCAGTTTCTAGAAAAATTAAACAGAAAATGACCACATGACCTAGCATTTTGATGAATAGGTATCTAACTGACAGAAGTGAAATTTTTGTCCACACAGATTCTTGTATGTGATTGTTAAGAAAAGTATTATCATAATAGCTAATAAGTAGAAGCAATTTAAGTGGAATGGAGAGATAAAATGTGTTTTATCTATAAAATGGAAAATTATTCAACAAAGAAAGAAAATATTTTATTCCATGAACTTCAAAAATGTTAAGTGACCATATACAAGGTACCACATATTATATGATATTATCTATATGTACATATTCTGAAAGAAGCAAATGTATAGTTACAAAAAGTAGATTAGTGGAAATCTGATGCTGGGCATGGGATAGGGACTAACTGTATATGGATATTTGTGACCCTGTGTACTATAGCCTGCCAGGTGCTCATGTCCATGTGATTTTCTAGGCAAGGATACAGGAGTGGGTTTCCATTTCCTTCTCCAGGGTATCTTCCTGACCCATGGATGGAACCCTCTTCTGCTTGGAAGGTGAATTCTTTACTACTGAACTGTATACAGACATAAGGGATTTTTTTTTTTTTTTTGAGGGATAAAAATCTAATTTTTGTGACAAATGAAACAGTAAAAGTTATAAAATTGCTGAAGTGTAATACTCAAAATAGATGTAATTTCTGTTGTGTTAAAAATCAATATGTCTGCTTATAAAAATAATATTTTAATAATGTTTGTGGAAGGACACAAAAGCCAGATGTAAGCTTTAATTATATCTATCCTTATTTTGATACTATTTTAGAATGTGCACAACATTATGATTTAATTTAGCATATTTCATCTCACACCACCCAGTAAGAGAGAAATAGCATCTAATCAAATATCCTTTAACTGATTATTAAAGTGAAAGTAAATATAGACTCCAATAGTTGAACCCAGCTGCCTACCTGTACTTGGGTTTTGCTGTTATCTAGATTGAGTTGGATTGAGTTGGAGCTAAATGCAAGATGCAAATTAAGAGAATATTATAACAATTCATATTTTCTGTGTCAACACCACCAGGAAAAATGGCAATACTCCAAGGACACTGCTTTAATAATTAATAAAAATGACAACTTAAAGTCAATACTTGTTTAATTAGTCATATGAAGTATTAATATTTATAGCTCTCCTTAGCTCTCTTTGCTGGACATGTTTTGTTCACAAAGGAATAAGAATTTACCCTGATGGCTCAGTGGTTAAAGTAGCTTCCTGAAATGCAGTAGCCACAGGAGACATGGTTTTGATTCCTGAGTCAGAAAGATCCCTCAGAGGAGGAAGCTGGCAATCTACTTCTGTATTCTTGCCTCAAAAATCTTATGGACAGAGGAGCATGGTGGGCTACTGTCCAAAGGGCCACAAAGGATGTGAAATGACTGAGCACAGTCCCTCTCTCTCTCTCTCTCTCTCAAGGCCATAAAAAGAAGCAATAGAATAACTGTCTGTATAGGGTATCTCAGAACGAGTTTTACACAAATCTCAATATGCATGTCTATATTTTAATTTTGTGCACTGAATTCAAAATGTGCAATTACTACTTTGATACTATTCCTATCATCATTAATTCTGTAAAATTTAACGAAGGTGTTGCTGATGACCCAAGCTTCTATATAGAGGTAATATTTTACAAGTAACCTAAAATTTCAGCTGGAGAGTAGGCAGAGATAAACACTCATGCAAGACTTCAGAACCTAATTGACTTAATTATATTTCACTTTGAATGGTGCAGATTAGTATTTATAGATCATATGTTTAAGATCAGAATAATGAGAGGAAAAATTCTTTTAGATTCAGGCATTATTTCTCAGTGAGTACAGTTCAGTGAATCAGATTTATTTTCAGTGCTATTTGAGTGAAGCTGCTGAATACAAAATACCTTTCCCAATATATCTAAGAAATTAAAAGATTAAACTCTAGGTGATTTTAATGATTTTATAAGTGGACTATAGATAGTATGCCTAATATGCTAATATGAAATTAATAGTAAGCTAAATATTCTTGATTCTTTAATTTTTCTTATAGTAGAAGCATTTTCATTAAATATAATACTATTTGGAAAACTCATCAGTCTAGTTTCTATTTAAAATATGGCCAAGATTTCTGTATAAAGATAATTATATAAAACAATAATTTTCTGAAATTTTCATTTATTTATTAAAATATAAATAGTAGTGTGTGTGCTAATTCCCTCAGCCATGTCTGACTCAAAAGTAGTATCTTCCCTAAAAATTTTAAATGTTTTTAATAATATAACAATAGGATACAAAAAATAAACAATCAGGTGATTGGGTAAAACTTCTGCTCTGAATTAAATATTTACCACAAAATGTATTAATAAAATCATTTCTGGATGTTCTTTAGGATTACTGTTCTAACAACCAATGTTCACTGAATATCTACTATGTAATGAAGCATTATAATTGCTTTTTGTTAATCCATAAAATCATTGAACACATATTTATTTGATTTCTCCCATGTACCAGAAATTATTCCAGGGTTTGGGAATGCATGAGCAAACAAACAAGCAAAAAAGAAAAAAAAAAATCTCTGCATTCACAAAGACTTTTTCTAGGAGAAAAGGCAGCCAAGGAAAAAAATCAGCCTAATTTGAGATCTAGACCACTTTAATGCTACTGCTTTCATGATATTAGAAGGCATAGCTGAAATATGTTTCACACAGTTGGGTCACTAATGATATTGGACTGATAGTGATTATTAGATACATTAGGACTTCCATAATGTTAAGTGTGGAAAGAAAAACAAAAACACAAAAGCCTGCAGAATTCTGCATCTCAGACACATTGAAATAGTAAATAGGCCTATAGAATCAAAATGTAGTAAATGTTGTAGAAATAAAACTGGACAATGTGACAGGCCTTGAGACTGCTGGAAGCCTTGGGATTTCAGATGGCACACTAAATAGAAGTATCATGCCATAGAGGGTTCTCAGAAGAAGAGAAAGTGAGCCATGAAGTAGTTTGGAAGAAAATAGGAAAAACAGGAAGAAGAAAATTTGCTTTCAGAAAGCAGGAAGAGTCTTTGTAAAACCTTTTAATATCAGGGCAAGCCTAAAATGTTGAGGAATGATGAAAAGCTGTATGAGGCTAACAGGAAGGGAAGTTAAAAAAAAAGGCAAGAGAGAAGGAGTGTGGAGTTAGGTAGGGTTTCAGAGGTCATTAGAAAGAACCACAGGGTGTTTCCATCCCAGAAAAATTGTTGTTCAGTTACTAAGTCATGTCCAACTCTTTGTGACTCCATGGTCTGCATCACGCCAGGCTTTCCTGTCCTTTACTATCTACCAGAGTTAGTCATCCAATGATCTCAGCATCTGTTGTCCCCTCCTCCTCCTGAGCTCAATCCTTCCTAGCATCAAAGGCTTTTCCAATGAGTCAGCTGTTAGCATTAGGTGGCCAAAGTATTGGAGTTTCAGTCCAAATACTTCAGTTCAACTATTTCAGCATTAGTCCTTCCATTGAAAATTCAGGATTGATTCCCTTTAAGATTGACTGGTTCGATCTCCTTACTGTCCAAGGGATATCTCACAGAAGAGATATGGCCCATTTCACAGGGCCACTCTGAACTTCATGTCATGGATGAACAGTGACAGTTTGAAGGTCACAGCAGGGAGATCAGTTAGGATGCTATTGCAAAAAACCTTGGGAAGAATGATGGACATGTAGACTAAAGTTGTAGAGGAGTAGATAAATTTTGAAAGTAAAGCCAGAAAGATTTCTTCGACAAAAAATGCAAGGTATGAGAGAGATAAAGTACTCAAGTTGATTGCAAAGGTTTGGGAATTATTAATAGCAATAGGAACTCTAGAGAAATTTAAAAACGAAAGTGCAACATACTTAACTGAGTTGAAGAACACAATAATTTCAATGTAAACTTGCTGGAGATTTTACTAATAAATTATTTCAATAAGATGATTAAATATATACAAATATGTACCATTTTGGCAGAATTAAAAATGCTTCCCCTTACTGTTTAAATTTGTAACTCTGATAACTAGAGGTTTTTTTTGTTTATTTTTTTACCATTTAATAGTTATTTACCTAACTTGTATTAGAAACTAGATGCTAAATAGCTTTCAAGTTTTCTGTTGATAATTTTTTCTTAATTTATGAAAATACTTCATGTACTATACAGGACACTCATTCTAAAACCCCCCAAAAGTAGCTGCCTATATTTTATTATTTTGTATTCAGTTCAGTTCAGTTCAGTCCCTCAGTCATGTTCGACTCTTTGCGACCCCATGGACTGCAGCACGCCAGGCTTCCCTATCCATGACCAACTCTCAAAGCTTGCTCAAACTCAAGTCCATCAAGTCAGTGATGCCATCAAACCATCTCATCCTCTGTTGCCCCCTTCTCCCCCCACCTTCAATCTTTCCCATCATCAGGGTCTTTTCCAAGGAGTCAGTCTTCACATCAGGTACCAAAGTATTGGACTTTCAGCTTCAGCATTAAATCATACTGATTTATAAGTATTTAATATACATAAAACTATATGATGATCTAAAGAACACATTTATAAAAATCATTGCATTAATACCCTATGGTTGCTCTAGCAAATAACCACATATTTTGTGACTTAAACAATGTAAATGTACTATTCTTATGGTTTGGAGGCCTGAGTCTGTTAAGTGTTCATTGGGGTGACATCAGCATCAGCATCTCCCTCTGCTGACTCCAGGAGAGAACACATTTTTTTTTGCCTTTTTCAGCTTCTGGAGGCTTGTTTATCACTGGTTGGCTCATGGCCCCACATCACACCACCTTTTTCCCTAGCTTCCATGGTCTTCTTCCTCTTCTATCTTCAAATCCCTCTCTGCCTCCCTCTCATAAGGACAGTTGTGAATACATGTATGAATAACCCTGAAAATCCAAGATGATCTCTCCACATCAAGATCCTTAATTACACCTGTGAAGTCTTGGCTATGATCTAAGATCACACCCACAAATTAGAGGTGTTAGGACCTGGGGAAACAAACTGGAGAACCAAAAATTATCATTAGACTTGAAGAACTCTTTACCAATCACTTCTAATTTTTTAATTCAAATTTAAATTAATTTAGTGGATTATGTAAGGTAGGCATATAAATTAAAAGAGCCAGTTTTCCAGCAGACTTAATAATTGCTGATCACTGACACAAACATATATACTTGTACGTCCATGCTAAGTCACTTTAGTTGTATCCGACTCTTTGTGACCATACAAACTGTAGCCCACCAGGCTCCTCTGTCCATGGGATTCTCCAGGCAAGAGTACTGGAGTGGATTGCTGTGCCCTTCTCTAGGGGATCTTACCAACCCTGGGATTGAACCCATGTCTCTTATGTCTCCTGCATTGGTGGGTGGATTATTTACCCTTGAGTCACTAGGAAAGCAGTCTTTATATTTTTGTGGCTTCATTTTGGCTTAGAATTTAAAGTCAAGGATTGTAATGCAATACTTTTCTAGGCTAGATTTCCTTCAAATTTTCTCTCGGAGATTTATGTTCCAGTCTAGAAAATTTGTTATTGCAAAGCAGAGAGTCTCTCATCTTTGCTTGCTTTTGCTCATAAAGTTTCATCTACATAATGACATTGCCCTTTCCCTGTTTCAGCTAGAAGAAGTTTTACTCCTTTACCCACAACTGACATCTTTCTCCAGGTATAACATCATTCTCTTTTGTGTTGTTGTTGTTCAGTTGCTCAGTTATGTCCAACTCTTCATGACCCCATGGACTGCATCATGCCAAGTTTCCATGCCCATCATCATCTCCGAGAGTTTGCTCAAATTCATATCCATTGAGTTGGTGATGCCATCCAACCATCTCATCCTCTGTCATCCACTTCTTGTCCTATCTTCAATCTTTCCCGGCATCAGGGTCTTTTTCAGTGAGTGAGCTCTTCACATCAGGTAGCTAAAGTATTGGAGCTTCAGCTTTAGCATCAGTCCCTGCAACAAACATTTAGGATTGATTTCCTTTAGGATTGACTTGTTCGATCTCTTTTGTGTTACTAGATGCTTATGGTACCTAGCTTACCTTGCTTTTTGTTAGTCTCAGGTTAAAAATGCATCTTCTAGACAGGTTTGGGTTCAGACTCCACCACTTACTAAGAGTGAGATCTTGGGAAAATTATTTTCCTTTGTTATTTGTCTTATTTTCTCCAACCATAAAAAAAATGCAATTAATGACCTCCCATTTAACTGGGGCTCCCCCAGTTGCTCAGCAGATAAAGAATCAGCCTGCAATGCAGAAGACTGAGGGTTTGATCCCTAGGTTAGGAAGATCCCTGGAGAAGGGAACGGCAACATTTCATATAGGTGAAATGTATGTTTAATAATAAAAAAAAAAAACTCTACTTAAATTAGATCTACTTAATTTCACCTAGGTCTTATAAATGGCAAACTTCCATTTGCTATTCTTCTACTACTTTCTATATTCACTTTCATTATTATTTAGATTATTAAATTTATGATATTAGTTGCCCACAGGAAAGGCCTACAAAACTCTCAGATACCAACCACTCAATGAACTTATATTCAATTCTACTAATATTCATATCCCTTCAAGTTGTCTGTCTTATAAAATAGTCATAAACTTTAGAAAGCACAATCTTTCTCTATTCTTAGTTTATCTTCATGATCTAATCATACAATTTCTTTATTTATTTGTTTTAAGACTTTTTTTTTAATGTGGATCCTGCTTAAAGTCTTTATTGAATTTGTTACAATATCACTTCTGCTTTATGTTTTGCTTTCAAGGCATATGAGATTCCAGCTCCCTAACCAGGGATCAGACTCACACCCCCTGATTTGAAAGCCTTAGTCTTAACCACTGGACCACCTAGGAAGCCCCCAAACTTTACTATCTCACTGCTAATTCAATGTCTCACCTTCCTAACAAATATTGTAACCAGTCAACAATTGTATTCATCAAGGAAAAATGTGTAATTGTGTAGGTGAGAATTTAACTTATCACATAAATCTTCTGTCTACCCAAACACACTTCACAGTTGACTACTCTATGTTAAAATAAGTGCTTTCAGAAAATGCATTATAAGATTGTGTTCTATCTTCAAACATACATTTATAAACAAGTTTTCTTGCTAGATGAACATAATATGTTGACTGATTGATTTTTACTTTCAAAAAATTGTTTTTCTCCTAAAATCATACTGAATTAATTTAATATTTTAGTGTTGTAGTCAAGTAAACTAATTGCCATACTCCTTCACCTGAAGCTTCCCTAATTTGTTATATTTTTGTTTTTTCACAAATATAGAACTTGGCATATTTCTTTTTAATTAATTTTCTGGCAAAAGTATATTTTTTGCAAAATTCCCTGTCATCTCTAATTTTCTTTTACTTCTCTAGTGTAGGTTAAAAGAAAAAGAAAAAAATCCTTAGACTAAATAGCCGGCTCCAGGTATCCTATAACTCCTGTGACTAAAAAGTACAGATAATTTGCTTGTTTTCCCAAGAAAATGGGCAGGCAGCCAAACCTCTCAAGCGAAATTAGTTCCCAATTTAGTGTTTGATGTCATTTCACAAGGGCTAGAATGAAAAATGAGACATCGGACATGTTAGCTCTGAGGAAAATTATCACTTCACCTTGTATAGGGCGTCTTTACTGGATGAAATCAGAGGAGATAAATCATCTCTCCCCATGACAGATCTGCCTGTCATCAGGGGAAAGATGTCCCACAGTGAGAGGGCAGGCGCTGTCTGAGGTTCCCTCCGGCTGCGACCAGATATATTCTGTGCCTCAAAATAATTATAGAAATGTGAAAATGTGGATGGTGTATGCAGGGCACACTTCTCAAGTCGATTTTTCCAAGTGAAATCTTAGGCGAATATACACAAATACAAATAGAAATGCATTCACATTTGTGAACTGTGTATACCCTTGAAACAGTTACAGGGTAAAGAAAACATTTACCAAATGCAATCCGTGATCAGGTTTCCTAGTGGCTGGTGGTGATCGACATAAGTAAACTCATAAGCCCAAGTAAGATTCATGGGGTGTTTTGTCCCTCAAATTTTCCTTCAGAAATCAGGAAATCAGCTTAAATTTAAGTACCTACAAAGGCAGCCATATTATGGTCAAATCTCTCATGAAATTTATTTTGAAATCTAAAGTGCCTCTTTAGGAAAAGGGTTATTAACCAGAAATGACATCACTCCTCATCAAATTTTGGATACATAGCGAGGTGACCTTATGGAAATACAAACAATGGAGGTAAAGATTTCATTGAGACTTCATATTTATTCCTGTGCTATGGCATTGCAATTCACTTTTGGTTGCAGTCTTAAGAAAGGATTCTAAATAGTAGAGAATGTGTTGATGGTGAAGTTGAATACATGCTTCCAGAAATAATAATTACCCCAAATGTTTAATAAATGAGTCTTTGTGGTTACAGATAAAATACTGAATGGCAGCAAAACGAGCATTTATTTTATTTTATTTTATTTTTATTTCTGCAGCTTGGATGGTAATTAACTTTATTTTTTTTATTTTTATTTTTTTATTGTTTTTGCCATGCAATGTCATGATATCACCATGGGTTTACATATGCTTCCCCTCCAGAACCCCCCTCCCTCCTCCCTCCCCCCCCCCCCCCCCCCCACCCTGCACCAGCCCCGAGAATCAATCCTGGGCTGGCGATTGATTAGACATATGATAATTAACTTGTTTCAATGCCCTTCTCCCATATCATCCCACCCTTACCCTCATCCACAAAGTCCACGAGTCTATTCTATACATCTGCATTCCTTTTGCTGTCTCCCATGTTGGGTTCTCGTTACCGTCTTTCTAAATTCCATATATATGTGTTAATATACTGTATTGTTGTTTTTGCTTCTGGCTTACTTCACTCTGGATAATGGGCTCCAGTTTCATCCATCTGAGTAGAATTGCTTCAAATGAATTTTTTTTTTAATGCTGAGTAATATTCCATTGTGTATATGTACCACAGCTTTCTTATCCATTCGTCAGTTGATGGGCATCTAGGTTGCTTTTAAATGAGCATTTAAAAGGTGCTCTCATTTCTGAAGGAAGTCAAAGTCTTAACTGCTAGATAACTCAAAAATAGCTCTAGATTTAATAAAGTTAAAGCTATATAAACTCCTAGAGGCTAAAAATAAAAAAATGAATCTACTATTACAAAGTTAAAGCTATGCTGCAATATGTCTATATAAAATATATTTTTCTTCTAAAATTCTGTTCTAGTTTCACCCCCAAACATGATTTTCAAGTGATCTTATAAAATAAGCAGTCACCTTCTACTTTCATCTACTTGATTTTTGAAAAATGAAACTTTAAAAATTAATACTCCCATGCAAAAATTGATGGAATTCTTTAAAAACTGCACTATTTCTAACATCAAATAATATATTTAAATTAAATAATTAAAATAATTCAGAATAGTCACTTGAGTTTACTTCTCCAAAGAAAGTCAAACATATGATAAGCCTGTCTGTGTTTTTCTATAAGGTTTTATTAAATCTTTTTTTCAGCTCCTAATAATAATAGATTAGGGCTCACTGATAACTTGTTCATTGATTATGCAAGTATTGACCTTATCCTCCTGTCTGGGTCTTGTCTGGACATAAGATGTACAAGGCTAAACAAAACAGACTTATCTTCTCAGAGACTGAATTCTAGTGATCACAAATTCAGTTCATTTTGTTGATGAAGTAACTGGAATTAGAGTCAGATGAACCAGACAGAGAAAAGGGCAAACTGGGACCAGTTAGATCAGCAGGAAAAACGAAATCATAAGAGATGCTCAAAGTGAAGACCAGGCAGGCCATCGACACAGGAAGAACTGTATGTTTCAAACAAAATAATCTGGATTTAGGGGTTATGATTTAGAGTACATGTTAATTTCAATAAAGTTGATAGAAGCAGTAATTTAGGAACTGACTCAACAGTGATCTAGGAGAAAATACATTTGCTGTCTCTATCCATTAAGAGTAAAGCAAAACCTCCATCTTATTTTATTCACACATGCATTCTTCATTCTTTTGTCCATTTATTCATTAAAAATGTGTTAAGCACTCTCTGTATACCAGGGTTTTTTCTATTTCATGGGCATACAATGTTAAAACAGAGTCCGTGCCTCATGGAATTTACAGTTAACTAGAGAAATAAAAGATAATAAAATATGCCGTATATTTGAAATGTAATAATTATATGTAAATCTACAGATATAGATTATGTATAGTATGCCTGTTATACATAGGTATAAGGACATTGTCTATATCAATATCTCTGTCTGTCTTTATCTATAGAAATATAAAGAAAAAATAAAAAATGGGCGGCGGCTGAGAGGAGCTGCCCCACATCCAAGGAGCGGTGGCTGCGCAGGCACAGGAGGGCCGAGAGGAGCTATTCCATTTTCAAGGGTCAGGAGGGACTGCCAAGAGGAGCTATCCCTCTTCCAAGGTAAGGAGCAGTGGCCACGCTTTTCTGGAGCAGCCGTGAAGAGATACCCCAAGTTCAAGGTAAGGGAAACCCAAGCAAAATGATAGAGGTTGCAGAAGGTCATCAGAGGGCAGACATACTGAAATCATAATCACAGAAAACTAGTCAATCTGATCACACAGATCACAGCCTTGTCTAACTCAATGAAACAAAGCCATGCCATGTGCGGCCACCCAAGACAGAAGGGCCATGGTGGAGAGGTCTGACAAAATGTGGTCCACTGGAGAAGGGAATGGCAAACCACTTCAGTATTCTTGCCTTGAGAACCCCATGAACAGTATGAAAAGGCAAAAAGATAGGGCACTAAAAGATGTACTTCCCAGGTCGGTAGGTGCCCAACATGTTAATGGAGATCAGTGGAGAAATAACTTCAGAGAATGAAGGGATGGAGCCAAAGAAAAACGATGCCCAGTTGTGGATGTGACTGATGATAGAACCAAGGTCCAATGCTGTAAAGAGCAATATTGTATAGGAACCTGGAATGTTAGGTCCATGAATCGAGGCAAATTGGAAGTGGTCAAATAGGAGATGGCAAGAGTGAATGTCGACGTTCTAGGAATCAGCGAACTAAGATGGACTGGAATGGGAGAATTTAACTCAGATGACCATTATATCTACTACTGTGGGCAGGGATCCCTTAGAAGAAATGGAGTAGTCATCATAGTCAACGAAACAGTCTGAAATGCAGTACTTGGATGTGATCTCAAAAATGACAGAATGATCTCTGTTGGTTTCCAAGGCAAACCAATATCACGGTAATCTAAGCCTATGCCAGAACCAGTAATGCTGAAGAAGCTGAAGTTGAATGATTCTATGAAGATCTACAAGATCTTTTAGAACTAACACCCAAAAAAGATGTCCTTTTCATTATAGGAGACTGGGATGCAAAAGTAGCAAGTCAGGAAACACCTGGAGAAACAGGCAAACTTGGACTTGGAGTACAAAATACAGCAGGGCAAAGGCTAATAGGGTTTTACCAGGAGAACACATTGGTTATAGCAAACACTCTCTTCCAATAACACAAGAGAAGACTCTATACATGGACATCACCAGAGGGTCAACACCGAAATCAGATTGATTACATTCTTTACAGCCAAAGATGAAGAGGCTCTATACAGTCAGGAAAAAAAAAAAAGACCAGGAGCTAACTGTGGCACTGATCATGAACTCCTTGTTGCCAAATTCAGACTTAAATTGAAGAAAGTAGAGAAAACTACTAGATCATTCAAGTATGACCTAATTCAATCTCTTATGATTATACAGTGGAAGAGAGAAATAGATGTAAGGGACTAGATCTGATAGACAAAGTGGCTGATGATCTATGGATGGAGGTTCATGACATCATACAAGAGAGAGGGATCAAGATCATCCCCAAGAAAAAGAAATGCAAAAAGCAAATTGGCTGTCTGAGGAGGCCTTACAAATAGCTGTGAAAAGATGGGAAGCTAAAAGCAAAGGAGAAAAGAAAAGATATTCCCATTTGAATGCAGAGTTCCAAAGAATAGCAAGGAGTGATAAGAAAGCCTTTCTCAGCAATCAGTGCAAAGAAATATAGGAAAACAACAGAATGGGGAAGACTAGAGATCTATTCAAGAAAATTACAGATACTAAGGGAACATCTCATGCAAAGATGGGCCCAATAAAAGACAGAAATGGTATGGACCTAACAGAAGCAGAAGATATTAAGAAGAGATGACAAGAATACATAGAAGAACTGTATAAAAAAGATCTTAACAGCACAGATAATCACGACGGTGTGATTACTCATCTAGAGCCAGATATTCTGAAATGTGAATTCAAATGGGCATTACAAAGCATCACTAGGAACAAAGTTAGTGGAGGTGATGCAATTCCAGTTGAGCTATTTCAAATCCTGAAGGATGACGCTGTGAAAGTGCTACACTCAATATGCCAATAAATTTGGAAAACTCAGCAGTGGCCACAGGACTGGAAAAGGTCAGTTTTCATTCCTATCCCAAAGAAAGGCAATGCCAAAGAATGCTAAAACTACTGCACAATTGCACTCATCTCACATGCTAGTAAAGTAATGCTCAAAATTCTCCAAGCCCAGGCTTCAGCAGTATGTGAACCGTGAACTTCCAGATGTTCAAACTGGCTTTAGAAAAGGCAGAGGAACCAGAGGTCAAATTGCCAACATCTGCTGGATTATTGAAAAAGCAAGAGAGTTCCAGAAAAACATCTATTTCTGCTTTATTGACTATGCCAAAGTCTTTGACTGTGTGGATCACTATAAATTGTGGAAAATTCTTAGAGATGGGTATCTCACACCATCTGACCTGTCTTTTGAGAAACCTGTATTCAGGTCAGGAAGCAACAGTTAGAACTAGACATAGAACAACAGACTTGTTCCAAATAGGAAAAAGAGTGTGTCAAGGCTGTATATTGTCACCCTGATTATTTAATTTATATGCAGAATACATCATGAGAAACGCTGGGCTGTAGGAAGTGAAAGCTGAATCAAGATTGCCGGGAGAAATATCAATAACCTCAGATATGCAGATGACACCACCCTTATGGCAGAAAGTGAAGAGGAACTAAAAAGCTTCTTGATCAAAGTGAAAGAGGAGAATGAAAAAGTTGGCTTAGAGCTCAACATTCAGAAAAATAAGCTCATGGCATCTTGTCCCATCACTTCATGGGAAATTGATGGCCAAACTGTGGAAACATGTCAGACTTTATTTTTCTGGGCTCCAAAATCACTGCAGATGGCGATTGTGGCCATGAAATTGAAAGACACTTACTCCTTGAAAGGAAGTTTGTCACCAACCTAGATACCATATTGAAAAGCAGAGACATTACTTTGCCAAAAAAGGTCCATCTAGTCAAAGCTATGGTTTTTCTAGTAGTCATGTATGGATGTGAGAGTTGGACTATAAAGAAAGCTGAGCTCCAAAGAATTGATAGTTTTGAACTATGGTGTTGGAGAAGACTCTTGAGAATCCCTTAGACTGCAAGGAGATCCAACCACTTCATCTAGAGGAGATCAGTCCTGGGTGATCCCTGGAAGGACTGATATTGAAGCTGAAACTCCAACATTTTGGCCACCTCATGTGAAGAGTTGACTCATTGGAAAAGACCCTGATGGTGGGACAGATTGGGGGCAGGAGGAAAAGCAGACAACAGAGGATGAGATAGCTAGACGACATCACTGACTTGATGGACATGGGTGTGAGTGGACTCACGGAATTGGTAATGGACAGGGAGGCCTGGCGTGCTGCAATTCATGAGGTCATAAAGAGTTGGACACGACTGGTCGACT
The DNA here is from genome assembly GCA_007570785.1 of Antilocapra americana. Classification (NCBI taxonomy): domain Eukaryota; kingdom Metazoa; phylum Chordata; class Mammalia; order Artiodactyla; family Antilocapridae; genus Antilocapra; species Antilocapra americana. Next base: position 5,404,647 of record ML660211.1, on the reverse strand, counting down.
GAACTGATCTGATAGAGGGCATTGTCTATATCAATATCTCTATCTTTCTCTGTTTATCTATAGAAATATAAAGAAATAATAAAACAGAAATCTGAGATAGAAAATGGAAGGTGATGAAGTAGAGATTTGGAAGGTTTCATAAGTCATTCTGATTTGCTTTTTTAGATGAAGCTTTTTTCTAGAAATATTGAACACAATACTATATATATTCCCATCTTTTCAAATACCTTGCTCTACCCCTCCTCCATAACTTAATTATCCTGCTCCAACTACTACAATACTGTTCCAAAATTTCCTTAAGTTTAAAATATAAAAACCTGACTTTTGCTTCAAAACCTTCTTTAATATGATCGCCTCATGCATAATGTGTCCTTTCATCCAGTTACTCCTTCCTCACTGGTGTCTGAGAGCCCTAAAATATGCTCTCTAGTCCCTGTTCTTCACTGCCGTGAAGGATTCTCCAACTGACCCTTCAACATTAAAACAAAATAAATTTTTAATACTACTAAATATTTATTGATTGCTTAATGTAATCAAGCTCTCTATTAGATTTTTTTTTAATTATGTAGCTTCTTAGTTCAACATCAATTGTTTGGAAAAGTGAACTATTTTAAAGGACAGTAATTTTATCCTAGAAATCATCATAGACCAATGTTATGCTACCCAAATCTGTGGCAAGGAAGAAGAATCCAGGATACAGAAGACTTCCCTGATGAAAATTATGTTCAATTGTTACAAGTAGTTGTATGACTATGTATTTATGTTTTTGTTGTTCAGTCACTAAGTTGTGTCCAACTCTTTGCAACCCCATGGACTGATGCACACCAGGCCTCCCTGTCCCTCACTATCTTTAGGAGTTTGCCCAAGTTCATGTCTGTTAAATCAGTGATGCTATCCAAATGTCTCATCCTCTGCCACTCTATTCCCCTTTTGCCTTTAATATATTCCAGCATCAGGGTCTTTTCCAAAGAGTTGGCTGTTGGCATCAGGTGGCCACAGTGTTGGAGTAAATCTTGAATTGTACTATGGATATCGACAAGAGGATTTGACATTGAAAGAAAGGTATAAAAATTCCCTCTTACCTGCAAGATAATGAATATATGGCATAATAAAGCCACTCATGACCATTATGAACAAAGGTAATTATTAGTAGAAATTAGGAATTGGATGGCTTCCCCTATGGCTCAACAGATAATGAACCTGCCTGAAATGCAGGGGACACAAGAGACTTGGGTTTGATCCCTGGTTTGGGAAGATCCCCTGGAGGAGGAAATGGCAACCCACTCCAATATTCTTGCCTGGAAAATCCCATGGACAGAGGAGCCTGGCAGGCTACTGTCCATAGCGTCACAAAGTCAGACACAACTGAAGCGAGACAGTAGTTGCTCATATACAGAAAAGAAAATGACTGCTGTTAATTTCAATAGCATCTTTAGCAAATGAGACTAGAGTTAACATAGGGTAAGTGATTTTTTTTGCTGTAAGAGTGCTTTTTATACATAATATTAACCCAAAATCATATTGCTTCACATCATTATGTAAGTGATATCTCATTGGCAGTTTATCTCCCTGCCTTCAGAAACATACTATCCTAATTTAAAATCTCCTTAGAAGACTGAACTAAAATGCAGATTTGATCTTTGTACAATTTTGTGTAAAACTTATCTTTGGTTTCCCCAAATCTCAGAGAAAAACAATCAAAACTTCTTCCCTTCAGTGCCTATCAGTGTAACACCTGTGTACTTACCCTGCCACCTGCATTTCTTTTCTATGTCAGAGAAACAATTCTATTTCAAGAACCACTATGGTTTTGTAATTACATTGACTTCAGAAATTTTGGATTTTTCGTATGCTATTCTCTGGGCTCATAAAACTTATTCTCTCCTTCTTACTATCCTGTCTCCAACTCCCTATATTTTAATATCAGCTGACACTATTTCCTTAAGGATTAGCAATCTGCCTTCCACACTAGCAATCTGTTATTTCCAGGATGGGAGAAGTAATTAAGCTCCCCCTGTATCTTGTGTGTAATCTCAGTTTAATTGTTGTCACGAGTACCATTTCCATGTTATACTTGCATATTTCCCCATCTGTTTCCAGCATTGTTGCATGACATCCCATAGCTTTAGCTTTTGATTTTTAGCTTACACATTTTTTAGGATTCATGACTCAGTTTCATCCCCAGAGATTTTTGCTTAACCAAGTCTTAAATTATACCTGAGTCATGAATTTAAAAGAAGAAATTAAAGAACAAAAAGAGTATCTGAATATAGTCAATTGCATCAAATGTTTAGAACCATTGTCCTGAAAGGAATTCTGTAATCCTAATGCATTACTTTGTTGCTGGAACAGTATAAGAAGAGAAAGAAAAAAATTCTGAAAAAAAAAAAAAAGATCTTTTTCAGTGCAAGTACCAACTAGAAAAAAAACGACTGTGCTTCTGTTGAATTAAAAATATTCAAAATATTGGATTATCTTATTTCCTGCCTTTATCCCAAACTCTGCGGCCAAGAGTGCCTACAATCTTTCTTGTTTTCAAATGTATCTTAACAAGACGTGATAATAAAGGCAACACAATTTCTGATAAGGCCATTCTAAAGCAATCAGGTCACATGAGTTTAAGGGATCTTAGACAATTGTAGGCATAAACCTCTAACCTGCTCCAGAGACCACAAAGTCTCTAGTCCTATTATCACAAGCCATTAACAAACAGTCATGTCTCTTCATGGGCTTCCCAGGTGGCACAGAATCTACCTGACAATGCAGGTGACACAGGAGACGTAAGTTTGATTCCTGGGTCAGGAAGATTCCCTGCCTTAGGAAACAGCAACCTGCTCCGGTATTCTTGCCTGGAGAATTCCATGGACAGAGGAGCCTGATGGGCTACAGTCCATGGGGTCACAAAGAGTAGGACCTGATTGAGTGATTGAGCATACACTCACACATGTCTCTACTTCTCATTAGCTTTCACGTGTCATGAGTCCATCACCCCCCCCACCCCCCAGGTTCTGTCATGGCTTAGATAAGCAGCTTATGTTATTAAATACAGAGGTAAAGTATATCAAAGGTTTAGGTAGGATATGTTGCTAATCCTACGTTTTTATCTTCTACTTATACTTTAACAAGGGATTTTCTGGACTTAGAATAACTTGATGGAAATCAGAAACATCCATCAAACAATCAGGAGTGAGATAAGTTCTTGAGGGTCTTTTTTCTTCCCCCTTTGGAGCAGAGTCAACAATGCTGTGTTAGTTTCATGTGGACAGCAATGAGATTCAGTTATACATACACATGTAATTACTCTTTTCAAATTTTTTTCCTATTTAGGTTTCTACAGAATATTGAGCAGGTTTCCCTATCTACTCAGTAGGTCCTTATACTTGTTGGTTATCTCTTAATATTTTAAATATAGTAGTGTATATTTTACAAGAAAAACATTTTAAACAGCTACTATAGGGCCACAACTAAAATGTGATTGAATGTTCATGATTATTTATGTTTTTAATAAATGAGATTAAATTTAAATCATGTATTTATAGCTTCTAGATTATTTAGCATTTCATGCAACTACAGATTGAGATTTTTGCATTGCACCATTGCTAGGTATTTGATTTGGCAGAAAGTAACATAGCATTGTAGATAGTACAATAAAATGCTAGTGACCTTTTAGCCACCTTGTAGAAGTTTAATTTAATTCTGATCTAGGGAACACTAAAATGTCTCAATTAACTTAGCATTGAGTAATTAAGAATATGAATATTTTTAATATAAAAAACACCAGGATCCATTTTATAAAAGTTTTTTAAATATAATAAAAGTCAACATTAAAATGGATTAACACATAGAAGGCATGCAGAGTATACTAATAAAATATAATGATAATGTAATGACCATAATGTTGTAAGACTAAAATGTTTTTAAATTAGGAACATAAATTTATTTTCTAACATATTGTAAAATTAACATATTACACAATGCTCTCACTGGTTTATCTTTTACTTTTGCTAAAAAAAAAGTCCAGAATTATAACA
>ML660211.1:5292059-5393637 GCA_007570785.1 Antilocapra americana | reverse complement strand
ACATCCGTTATGGCAGAAAATGAAGAACTAAAGAGCCTCTTGATCAAAGTGAAAGAGGAGAGTGAAAAAGTTTAAGCTCAACATTCAGAAAACAAAGATCATGGCATCCGGTCCCATCAGTTCAGTCGCTCAGTTGTGTCTGACTCTTTGCGACCCCATGAATTGCAGCACACCAGGCCTCACTGTCCATTCCCAATTCCTGGAGTCTACCCAAACCCATGTCCATCGAGTAGGTGATGCCATCTAGCCATCTCATCCTCTGTTGTCCCCTTTTTGTCCTGCCCTGAATCCTTCCCAGCATCAGGGTCTTTTCTAGTGAATCAACTCTTTGCATGAGGTATCCAAAGTATTGGAGTTTCAGCTTCAGCATCAGTCCTTCCAGTGAATATCCAGGACTGATCTCCTTTAGGATGGACTGGTCAAATCTCCTTGCTGTGCAAGGGACTCTCAAGAGTCTTCTCTAACATCACAGTTCAGAAGCATCAATTCTTTGTTGCTCAGCTTTTTTATAGTCCAACTCTCATGTCCATACATGATTATGGAAAAAACCATAGCTTTAACTAGACAGATCTTGTTGGCCCCAAGTAATATCTCTGCTCTTTAATATGCTGTCTATGTTGGTCATAACTTTTCTTCCAAGAAGCAAGCGTCTTTTAATTTCATGACTGCAGTTACCATTTGCAGTGATTTTGGAGCCCCACCCCCAATAAAGTCTGTCACTGTTTCCATGGTTTCCCCATCTATTTTCCATGAAGTGATAGGACCAGATGTCATGATCTTAATTTTCTGAATTTTGAGTTCTAAGCCAATTTTTTCACTCTCCTCTTTCACTTTCATCAAGTGGCTCTTTAGTTTTTTGCTTTCTGCCATAAGGGTGGTGTTATCTGCATATCTGAGGTTATCTAGACAGCATATTAAATAGCAGAGACATTCCTTTGCTGACAAAGACCCATCTAGTCAATGCCTTGTTTTTTCCAATAGTCATGTATGGATGTGAGAGTTGGACTCTATAGAAAGCTGAGATTCGAAGAACCAATGCTTTTGCACTGTGGTGTTGCATAACATTCTTGAGAGTCCTTTGGGCTGCAAGGAGATCCAACCAGTCAATCCTAAAGGAAATCAGTCCTGAATATTCATTGGAAGGTCTGATGCTGAAGATGAAGCTACAATTCTTTGGCCACTTGATGCAAAGAACTGACTCTTTGGAAAAGATCCTGGTGCTGAGGAAGACTGAGGCAGGAGAAAAAGGGAATGACAGAGAATAAGCAGGTTGAATGGCATCAGCGACTCATTAAGCAAATGGCATTTGCTCAATGGAGTTGAGCAAACTCCAGGAGTTTCGTGATGGACAGGGAAGCCTGGGCAGTCCTTTGGGTAGCAAAGAGTCGGACATGACTGTGTGACTGAACTAAACTGAATCAAAAGAAGTTATTTCTGGATATTGACTGTATGCAAAAATTTTAACTATTTTGTAGTGTTCTGTACTGTGTTCTCAATAAGTAATATATAGTACCAGTTTACTTTGAAATGAGTGTTCTGTTTTAAATATAACAGTATTTTTGAAATAATGTTGTAATCCACATAAAAGCTATTAAATCAATCAGTCATTAAATTGGAAGGGGTTAATTGAGATGCTATGAGTTATTGCTCACCAGATGAGATGAAACAAATATACCAATAGGAGAGAAGACTATCATTAAGGAATGAATTAGCAACTTTTTAATGGAATGGGAAAAAAAATGTATTGGATTAGAGACAAAAATAGAAACTAAGATGGAGAGGTGAGCACTGACAGGTAGATAATATTACCTATAATTGTGTGAAAAACTAGTTACTCTGACCTGAAATGTGAAAGATTTATTCTAGAATGTTCCCTAAGTTTCTCTTTAACAGGCAATTCAATTATTATATATTTTAAAGGTCACAAAAGGTTGATGACATTAGTAAAATCACAAATATCTGACTAGCAACAAGAGCATGTGAGAAATTAGTGAAACAATTGTTTCTTTGAACATATGAAGTCAACCATGCAAAAATAGTATTGCAAAGTAATTTTATAGTTCCCTCATCATATTCAACTTCATTCTTTATTCTTTCTGAATCTGATCTTCAAACACCATTCTTTTCCAAGTTCAATATGGTTATCCTGAAATGTTTCTCATGTTCTGAGATAGAAGTGAGGCTTTAAGATAAAAATGCATTGGATTTCCATCTGCTGTATCCAAAAGCAGATGAGGAATAGGAAGATGTGACGGAATCAGGCTTCAAAAATACATGACCTAAATGGGATGGAACAAAAATATACATTATGTGAAAAGCACTCATTGTACAAATGTCAAAATATAGGCAGAAATTCTGAAATTACATGTAATCATATACTGAGGCTACTTTATGATGAAGTTCAATTTATGTTAATTGTATAAAGGAAAGAAGAATGACTGTGTTAAAATACTTTATAATGGGCAATGCCTTGACTTTATTAGAAAGGTAAATTAAACTATTTAAAATCATACCATATCCATGTAATGTATGTAAAGCAACAAACTATTTTGCTGGCTTTAGACTATTTTTTTTTTTGCTTAATTAAATAATATATTCCTCTCCTAGACAGAGAACACATAACGTCATTGAGACTCCTTTTCAAAATTATTCCCCACTCTACCTATACAGAATGAAAATGTATACTAAGGTATAAAGATTAAGATAGGTAATATCTACAAGCATTCCCTGGAAAAGAACAAAAAAAGCTCTATAAAAGAAAGAATGTGGTTTGTCTTAAAGAAGTGTTAGAGGAAACCATCAAAAAGATATAATTACCAGTCTGCCCGCCGGGAGCCGTCAGGATGCCCCCTTGCTTGGATGACAAGCTCATGAGACTAAGAAGGAAACTGCAAAGTGGACTGTCTTTGTCAGGGCATACTGGGCAAGGACCCTCCTGGTATTTTTCTTGGGAGTTCTGTCCATGCTCGGAACATTAGCTCATCTCAGTAGGTCAGTCCCAGTTAAAAAGAATTCGTCCTGAGATAATTCCCCTAGACTTTATCGACCAGAGGATGCAGGAAGGTGAATTCCCTTCCCTGGGGACTTAGGAGGAATAAAAGGGACATTTAAATAGATTATTACACCTTCTACTCATTACTGGGGAGTTTACCAGTTTACCAAGAGTTCTCTGGGGGTCATGGCAAGGCCACCACCAGAAGGGCTCATACTTGGATCACCTTTCCACCTCCCACTCCCCCAACCATTCCACGGAGCAGGCTCCCTTCCTTGAAGAAACCAGGGTGGAATGGGACTTAGGAATGCTCATAACTGTGGCCAGCATAGTTGGAGACATTGATTGCTTTAGGATATTGTAGACATAGGAATTCATTATAGTAGTTATAATGTTAATAGGGTTTTATTGTTAAAGCAGTGCTGCTAAACTGTCTCTTTGTCGTCTTTCCTCTTTCCTTATAAGAACCTACTGGAGTAGGTTAATAGAATAAAAAAATTTCAAGCTTAAGCCCTTCCCTCTAGCTTCTACATAGTTGCACCTGGTAAGAGAAATGTAACCTTTCTACTTAGATTGATGTACTTATCATGATTGAATGAAGTATGCTAAAGACATTCAAATGGTAAACATACTATTGTTAAATCTAATTACGCAGAAATCTGACTTCTGCAAAGGGAATGTTTCATGATAGACTGGGGAATGAGCTCAATGATAAGGTTGCTATGGAAGATAGAAAACAAAAAATTGTATAGAATGATAGGTGATGTAATGATGTAATGGGGATGTCTTTTGGCTATAAAACTGTAAACCAACAACAATAAATGAGAGAGACTGCTCCATCACCATATTGACTCAGCTCAGTACTTCGCCGATGCCACTCATCCCTCAAGACCCCTGGACCCGCTGGGGCTTGACCCCGGCATCTACCCAAGTGTTGGACCTTATGAATTGAAGATTCCACCACTCCTCTTTCCTTCTAGTTCCAATTCTGCTGTCCTTCCCATTTCCAGGAGTTGTTCAAGGATACATCCTTGACACAGCAGTGTGGTATTGAAGCCACCTGGACTGATTACCTGACTGAGCCAAGTTAAGTTCTCTATATAAACTTTTAAGATGTTGTGGACAGGAAGAGAAATCTACTCATCTTGAGGTCATCTAAGACAGAGTCCCTAACCTGAGGGACGTAATACCTGATGATCTGAGTTGGAACTGATGTAATAATCATAGAAACAAGGTGCATAATAAATGTAGTGGACTTGAATCATCCTGAAACTATGCCCTCTCCTGTCTGTGGAAAAACTGCCTTTCGTGAAGCTGGTCTCCAGTGCCAAAAATATTGGGGACCTCTGACCTGAGAGGAGCCTGGTAAGTTCCCCTGCTTATTAAAAACTGCTGCCTATCAATTCAAAGCTGCGTGACTCTTTATCTGATATCTCCCTTCCCTTCAGAGCACCCCCTCCCCATCCCATATCCCTCTCAATAGCAGGGTTGGTTTCAGATTACACTGAGGAAGATCTAAGGAGGTTGCAAAACAAGAAGTGAAGGTGATGCAATGAGCCAGACATGAAAAAGCTAAATGTTGATGATAGAACAAAGTTACACTACTTCTGAAAAATAATAATGTCCCTTTTGAATACCTATGTCAACATTCATCTTTAACACAGAAACATGTGTCAAGCTTATCTCTGTTCTATCAGTATTATTTTTCCAGAAATCATAATTAGCAAGCCCCAAACTATATTTACACTAACCAGCCTTTTATTTAGGTGTTTTACAAGGATAGTGTTAGAATAAAATAAGCTTCAGACACTTCTCTTACAATAATGAATGTCTCCTGAGATGTGATGATGTGCAAGTTATATCATTCTGATCATAATTTCTAATGCATTACAGGGGAGTGGGGACTCTTGAGAATCAGATGAAATTCTCTTTCATCTAGATTACATTTTTTCACTGTCCCAATGTGCTTGATATGAACTGACACAGGCATAAATATGTTTATATGAATGGCATGCTGTCATAGTTAGATAGAGAAATATATAGCCCTGTGTGAAAAATAATTTCAGATACCTTTCAAGTGCTTTCTTGGTTGCTGTAACAGTAATTCTTGCAAATCACATAGTAGACTATGTAATATAACAATTCTGCCTACAGATTTAGTGAATTGTGTATTCTTCAGGAAGGTTGAAAATTTGTGTTCTAATAGTGCCTATGGGTAGTATGTAGGATAATTTAACTTTCTGGAGGTTTATAGGTCTCCAAATTTCCTGAACTACCTCTTGAGAAAGAAACCAAGTGCTCTTGCCCTTCTAATAATTTATGAATGTACCAGTGATCACTGAATGTATATCCAATTAACTAGAGAAATAGGCTCACAATATTCTAAATAAATACACAGAAGAGATACCTACTCTAGCTGTGTTTTATATATAGGAAATATTGATTTCTTTAACCCTCACTGGGTTATTATCAATGCTAGTGAAATTAAAGTGGATCAAGTGCTTAGTATAGTGCCTGCCACTTAATAAGTACAGTACAAGTTGTTGAAAATTGGAAAGAGTTACTACATGAAAGTTACAAATATCTTCAAAATTATTACACTACCTGCACAAATAATTGAATGAAATTTAGTTCATATTTTGGATATGACTTTTCTTTTCTCTTTCTTTAAAGGAAATTTAGTATCCTTTTTTTTTTTTAAAGATTTGTTTTGAAGTGGACAATTTTTAGAGTCTTTATTGAGTTTGTTATAATACTGTTTCTGTTTTGGTTTTTTGGCCACGGGGTATGTGGGATCTTAGCTCTCCAGTTAGGGATCAAACCTGCATCATCTGCATTGAAAGGTGAAATCTTAACCTCTGGACCACCAGGGGAGTCCCCCTTTGTTCTTTTACTTCCTCTAAATAGCTAGTGGTGTTACGTGTGATTGAGTTCTGTGATTTGATTCACTAAATGTATTATTCAGGTTTTTCAAATAGTCGGTGGTATGTGGAGGACTTTACCATGTTGTATGACTATTCAAATTGCTTACATATTTTAGCATTATAAATGCAAGTTGTAGCACTTGAGATGAATTTTATGTCTAACAATTTTTCAGGGTAATTTTTTTGTCATACTCATGACCACAGTGCTTGCTCTATGTCTCTGCAATTTTAAACTTGCCATGATGTAGAACTGGATTAAAACACCAACTCCATCATAAACTGTTCTCCAAACACTATAGTATTTTTCTTCTTCCTTAAATTAGAGCTAAATGTAAAGGCAGAAGGAATATTTTTGAAAAATTTGCACCTTTTCTTATCCAATCTCTAATTTTATTTCTACATTTGCTAAAAAATCCAAGAAAATTTGTTTGGGAAATTTCCAAATGGACTCTAGAATTTATGTGAAAATTGAAAGGTCCAAAAGTGTCAAAGGGAATCAGGATGAAAGAAGAGCAAAGCTGGACATAAGTTATTGAATTTCAAGACATGTGTGTAATAAAGGATATGAGTATACATGCTCAGTCACTTCAGTTGGTGTTCAACACTATGTGACCCTATGAACTTTAGCCTGCCCAGCTCCTTAGTCCATGGGATTCTCCAGGCAAGAATACTGGAGTGGCTTGCCATGCCCACCTCTAAGGAATCTTCCCGATGCAGAGATAAAACCCGCACCTCCTACCCTGCAGGAGGACTCCTTACCGACTGAGCCACCAGGGAGGCACCACAGTAAAGGATAAGCGTTGTCCAAAGTAAGGTTTGGCCTTTTGTCCTCATGTCTTAGGGGGTAACCACTAAGCCTACCTAATAAATTTTCTTGTTAACCTGGACATCTTGGGCCTTGCCACTTAATTGATGCCAACAACATGATTTATAGTGAGGATTTAGAGCCACTTGGTGTCAGCTCCACCTCTGGAGGGGTACAAGATTAGCATCACCTATGGGGGTGGTCAGTCATGTCTACCTGTACAATCTCTGGTACATCTATTGACACCAGGACTTGTATAATCACTCCTGGTTGGCAATACTCTACAGGAATTGTCGAACATTATTTCTGGGAGAAATGCAGGCGGTTTCCACCACTTCTGTGGGAGATGGCAACAGATAGTCTTGAGTCTATTCTATCCTGGACTTTGTCCAATATGCCTTTTCCTATTGCTTGTCATAATCTGTATCCTTTCACTGTAATGAACTGGAACCATGAGTATAACAACTCTACTGACTTCTGTGAGACTATTATTTATGCACCTGAGGATTATCTTGGAGACTTCCTCAACTATATGGTAATTATGAAATTGGCGTGAAATTCAGAAAAATAGATCAATGAAACAGAACTCTGTGTGGTCCATTATGGTAGCCACCAGCCGCATCAGTTCAGTTCAGTTCAGTTGCTCAGTCATGTCCGACTCTTTGTGACTCCATGAACTGTAGTACTCCAAGCCTCCCTGTCCATCACCAGCTCCTGGAGTCTACCCAAACCCATGTTCATCGAGTCATTGATGCCATCCAGCCATCTCATCTTCTGTTGTCCCCTTCTCCTCCTGCCCTCAATCCTTCCCAGCATCAGGGTCTTTTCAAATGAGTCAGCTGTTTGCATCCAGGACTGATCTCCTTTAGGATAGACTGGTTGGATCTCCTTGCAGTCCAAGGGACTTTCAAGAGTCTTCTCCAATATCAAAGTTCAAAAGCATCAATTCTTCAGTGCTCAGCCTTTTTCACTGTCCGACTCTCACATCCATACATAACTACTGGAAAAACCATAGCCTTGACTAGATGGACCTTTGTTGGCAAAGTAACATCTCTGCTTTTCAATATGCTATCCAGGTTGGCCACTGCAATCACTATCTACAGCGATTTTGGAGCCAAAATAAATAAATAAATAAATAAAATCTGACACTGTTTCCACTATTTTCCCATCTATTTTCCATGAAATGATGGGACCAGATGACATGATCTTAGTTTTCTTAATGTTGAAACTTAAGCCAACTTTTTCACTCTCCTCTTTCACTTTCCTCAAGAGCAGCCGCATGTAGTAGTTTAAATTTCAAATTCAATTAAATAAAACTAAATATTCATTTCTTCAAATGTATTATACATATATCATATGTTCAACAATATATGGTTATTGTATTGAGGCTATACAGATATAAAACATTTCCATCATTAAAGAAAATTCTATTAAACACTCAAGTAGGGAGTCCAATAAAAGATCCAGTTAGGTAAACAGACAGATATGTTTTGGGTAACTTGTATATTAGAATTTGAGAAGTAAAACTATAAAACTTCTAAAAAGTCACATATGAAACTTTCTTTATGTCCTTTTTGTAGGGAAAATCTTCTTAAAACAGAACAAAAATACTGATTGTTAGTGAAAGCTATAAATAATTAGGCTGTATTAAATAAAAATTCAGCTCATCAAATGACACCATTAAGAATGAAATATAGAGAACAGATCTTTGGACACAACGGAGGAAGAAGGAGGGTGGGATGAATTGGTAGACTAGCATTGGCATATATATACTACCATGTGTAAAGTAGATGGCTAATGGGAAGCGTGGGAAGCTCAACCCTGTGATGATCTAGATGAATGGGATGGGGAGATGAGATGGAGGCTCAAGAGGGAGGAGTTATATGTATACATAGGGCTGATTCACTTCATTGTACATCAGAAACTAACACAATATTGTAAAGCAACTATACTGCAATAAAATAAACAAATACTTTTTTTTATGAATGAAAATGAAAAGTTACAGAGAGGGTGAACAAATTTGTAATACATATAATTGACAAAGAGTAATTATCTAGAATATAAAAGAAATTATACAAAATGAAAGGACAAACAGTCCAGTAGAAAAATAGAAGGGACTATGGGGCATTCCTAAAAAGAGGCAACCTGCATACTCTACACACACACACACACACACACACACACACACACACACACATGTACACAACCTCAGTAGGAGTCAGGAAAATGCTGTGTTAAAAATACAGTGAGATACTACCATATACCACTGACCAAGAAAAATTAAGAATATTGAGTGTTGGTGAGAAAGTGAAACTGCTGGAATGCTGGAGAGATTGTAAATGGCTAAAATGATGTTTAGAAAGCTTTTAACATCATTTTCATGTTCAGTTCAGTTCAGTCACTCAGTCGTGTCTGACTCTTTGTGACCCCATGATCTGCAGCACGCCAGGCATCCCTGTCCATCACCAATTTCCAGAGTCTACCCAAACCCATGTCCATTGAATCGGTGATGTCATCCTACCATCTCATCCTCTGTCATCCCCTTCTCTTCATACCTTCAATCTTTCTCAGCATCAGAGCCTTTTCTTTTTTTTTTTCCAGCTATTTTTATTTATTTATTTATTTTTCTCTCTCATTTTTATTTAATTTTTTTCTTTTTTTTTTTTAATTATTGTTTTTGCCATACATTGTCATGATATCACCATGGGTTTACATATGCTTCCCCTCCGGATCTCCCCTCCCTCCTCCCTCCCCCCGGGGAATCTCTCTGCACCAGTCCCGAGCATCAATCCTGGGCTGGCGATTGATTAGACACATGACAATTAACATGCTTCAATGCCCTTCTCCCATATCATCCCACCCTTACCCTCATCCACAAAGTCCACGAGTCTATTCTATACATCTGCGTTCCTTTTGTTGTCTCCCATGTTGGGTCTTTTCAAATGAGTCAGTTCTTTGCATCAGGTGGCCAAAGTATTGGAGTTTCTGCTTCAACATCTGCCCTTCCAATGAACACCCAGGACTGCTCTCCTTTAGGATGGACTGATTTGATTTCCTTATAGTCCAAGGGAGTCTCAAAAGTCTCCTCCAACACCACAGTTTAAAACCATCAATTCTTCAGCGCTCAGCTTTCTTTATAGTCCAACTCTCACATCCATACATGAATACTGGAAAAACCATAGCCTTGACTAGATGGGCCTTTGTTGGCAAAGTAATGTCTCTGCTTTTTAATATACTGTCTAGGTTGGTGACAACTTCCTTTCAAGGAGCAAGCGTCTTTTAATTTCATGGCTGCAATCACCATCTGCAGTGATTTTGGAGCCCAAAAAAATAAAGTCAGCCACTATTTCCACTGTTTCTCCATCTATTTGCATGAAGTGATGGGACCAGATGTTAAACAAATACATATGTGTGTACCTGCACCCGTGTGTGCTCAGTCACTAAATCTTGGCCAACACTTTGTGGCCCCATGGACTGTAGCCCCCCAGACTCCGATGCTCATGGGATTTCCCAGGCAAGAATACTGGAGTGGGTTGCCATTTTCTTTTCCAGGGGATCTTGCCAACCGAGGGATAGAACCCACATCTCCTGCATTGCAGGTGAATTCTTTACCACTGAGCCACCAAGGAAGTCACTATGACCCAATACTTCCTCCCCTGGGAATAATTCTAATATTATTTACTCTAGTACAAACTTTATATTGCATTGTAGTGGTGAGATGCTGAAGAATATGTTATTTATTTTTGCATATAAGGTTCACTAGAGAGGAAACTAATTTACACTATTAGAAGGTATGAAGGTTGTTTTCTTTGAGGAAGAGAAGCATATGGATTTGGGGAGCCTACGTATAAGGAGGTTATATATTGCTAGTAGTACACTATTTCCTGATCTGGGGGTAGTTATAAAATATGCTTATATTGTGATAATTTATCAAGCTGTACACACGATTAAATGTCCTTCTATGATGCACAGTATGATTTAATAAAAATGATTTTAAAGTCTTATAGTCTAAGTAAAAAGGAGTATAAAACCTGTTGAATGATAATCATACACATTCTGGGCAGATACTGGTCCCATTTTAACATGATAAAATAAGGTGAAATGAAATGATTCTGGATAACCTTAGTAAATGAAAAAAACAATTAATTATAAATAATGACTACTTAAGTATTTAAGGCAATTTAATAAGTTGTTCATTTGTTTTAAACTAAATTTAAACAAAACTGCTTACCTAATTTGTGAATTTATTCAGCCAATTATTTATTGAGCAACTACTAAATGCTAATTACTGACCTATAAATATAGAACACCATAATAAATTAGACTGACACTTCACATATTTCAGTGAGTTTAACAGTATAAAGGAAATAGAAGAAAATTTTAACTCCTTTGAATTCTTAATTAAGATTGTTATAAAACCATCACATTTATCAACCAATATGTCATTGATGTATTTATTATCCTATTAAATAAGAAAGTCATAGACCATTATGTACCCTGGTAAAAAAATATTTAAAAATTAATGATTTCAGACATGCCAATTTCAACCTGAGCAGTACAGTTTTTGTGGCACAGTCCAGACAGCTCATGACCTAAGATATATGATAGGTATGGGCTTACTGTGTCAGCCACCGAATTGATGGCCAAGGACAAAGGATTGAACAAAATAGTTCATGATCCTCATGAGGTTTGCAGCCTGATAGTCTATATACACATTTGACAAAAATAATAAACATAAAAATAAACTACAACAATGATAAATGTTATGAAATACAAGTTTGCTGTGAAAGCACATAATAAGAACATGTACTGATACTCAGACTAATCGTGGAAAAAGAGAACTTCCCTGAATTTCTCAGGGTTCTTGTAAAAAGTCCCAGCTTCCTACAACATTTTCCCATGCCATGAGATGTGTGGACATTTGTCTAGTTAATTGCTGTAATCCAGAAGTGTAGTAAAATATCTCTCTTTATTTTTCCTGGAAAGGCTCTAACTGTTACAGCCATGAGCTAGGCCCTTAAGTTAAATACATGAGGTGCCCAGGGAGACTGGTACTTCATCTTCTTTGGATTTATATATAAACGAGGAATAAGGCCCAGACACTTGGAGATAATTCTAGGTTTTAAAGGCTGAGACACACAGAGTTATTAGACATTTGCCAAGATTCTACTCCCATCTCAAAGGGCTCAAAGAAGGAGGAGAGCTTTTCTGGGGGAAATGAAACATTGTAAGCAGAGAGAAAAAATTTACTCATGGTTTGCTATGGGATTTCCAGTTATTCATGAAGGAAAATTCCCATTATTGGCTCTCATGATGTCCCCTTGGGGTAAAGACTGACAGGGGAGGGAGAATACATATACATTTTCTGTAAAGTAATAATAAATCTGTCTTTGATCTGGTACAGCTTGTGTGTGCATTTTGGATAAAATTAATAAAGGTAAATATTAAAAGTTCAACTGGGTCATTTATAGGGATGCAGATGGACCTACAGTCTATCACACAGAGTGAAGTAAGTTAGGAAGAGAAAAGCCAATTTCACATATTAATGCACATATATATATATATATGTATGAAATCTAGTGGAATCTAGACAAATGGTACAAATAAACATATATGCAGGACAGGAATAGAGATGCAGACATAGAGAACAGATGTGTATGTGTGAGGAGAGGGGAGTGGAATGAATTAAAAGACTAGAATTGACATATATACCCTACTATGCATAAAATAGATAGCTAGTAGGAAGCTGCTGTATGACACAGGGAGCCCAGTTTGTGGTCTGTGTTGACCTAGAGGGGTAAGATGGGAGGGTAGGGGGAAGGTTCAAGAGGAAGTAGACACACACACACACACACACACACACACACACACACAGCTGATTCAATTTGTTGTACAGCAGAAACTATTACTAACACAATATTTATAAAGCAGCTACACTCCAATAATAAAATTTTGTATAGTTGTAGGGAAAAAAAGCCCAATACTAATACTAAAATTAAAACTTTGTGAATGCTTTGAATGTGCCAGACACATATGTTAAGTTCTTTACATGTGTTAAGTCACTGAATAACCACAGTAACAATTCTACCTACCATTTATATGGTAGAGGTATAGAGAAGGAAAATGTCTTGCCTAATTAATGTGTCTATCTCATAAGTTGTCTTAAAAAAAATTCTGATTTCAGAGTCCAATGATTAAAACTGATGATGTATGTTGAAAAGACTTCCTTGAGAAAGTTTCATTGAAGATGGTACTTGAAGGAATAAAACAGATTTAAATGGTAGAAATATTGGTCCCAGCAGATAGAACATTGTCCTCTATAAGATGATAAGGCCATAAGAGGTTAAGATACTAAAAAAGAAAGAAAATGGTAAAGACTGAGGAAGAAAACTATGAATTATTATAGACCTCCTGACATTGCATTTCAGCCCACTCCTAAGAAAATATATATATATATATATATTGCTGTAACATCATATAGGTATTCCTGAATAATCTCACATTTTGCTAAATTGCACATTAAAATCAGAAGACTTATGACAGAAAAAAGAGATAAGGTTCTAAACAGACCACTTAAAACCCATGCAACTCTACAACTGCAGAGCCCTATAGATGCAACAAGAATTCAAGGAAAAACAACAGCACAGGTAGCACCCTACTGGCCTTTACAACAAGCATCACATCCTTGTGTGCCTGCTAAGTCGCTCAGTCATGTCTGCCTCTTTGTGACCCTGTGGACTGTAGCCCTCCAGGCTACTCTGTCCACGGGGAATCTTCAGGCAAGAATACTGGAGTTGGTTGCTGTACCCTCCTCCAAGGGGTCTTTCCCAGCCCAGCGATCTTCCCAACCCAGGGATTGAGTGCTCTTCCTTTAAGTATCCTGCATTGGCAGGCAGGTGCTTTACTACTAGAACTACCTGGGAGCCTCTATCACATACTTAGTAGACTCAAAACCTGAATTCTGTTACCCTCATCAAATGTTGGGCCTTGAGAGGATTCACTTTCAAATGGGACCAGTGTCATCAACATTTCAAACGATCAGATCCCAGATATGTACGACTCTTTCATCTTTATTTTTTTTTAACATGGAGTAAATATGTTTGCATCATCCTCATCTGTGTAAGTTCCTCACATAATTTAACAGAATCAAAGACAATCTTAAAGCAATAAAACAGATAAGATTTCTATGAAACAAAGATACTTCTGTAGGATTTTTAGCTGTTTCTTAAGGTTTTCATGCTACATACTTGACCTTTCTGTGTAAGAAGGTCTGTCAAGCTCAGTTTTAAAACATTAATGTCCCTGAAAAAAGTCCCTATACAACTTGACTTCTGATTTATACTAATTTACCAATCATGTGTGAGCTAATTTTCCTGAGAGTAATATACTTTGTGGCAGAACAAGATGGACTCAGAATAAGTGTTAAATGTTATTAGTCTTTTCTAAAATAATTTATGTATTAGGAAATTACAGTCTTTTAAATTTTTATGACTGACAATTTATTTTCCAGATAAAATTTATATTATTACTCAGTAATGGATCTTTCCTCAGCCAGATGGGAACTGTTAAAAACAATTTCAAGTCTTTGTCCTTATTCTTTACTGGTAGTTTACTTCTCTGTGTTTACAGAGGTAAATTCAATGATCTTCTCAGATCCTCTATTTGTTCATCTGTAAATTGAAGAGGTTAAAATAGATCAGTGTTTTCTACATTTTGATCAATTCCACCCAAACTTAGGAGAGGACAAATGTACATTTACTTTTTGAAAGTAAATGCACATTTAAAAATTCTAAAGGGATTTAGGAAAGGAGAGAAATATTCAAATTATATATGTTTAATATAGGTATTCTAAATTATATATATTTATATAACCAAATGTATATAATGGGTTTCCCTGATAGCTCAGTTGTTAAAGAATCTACTTGCAATACAGGAGACCCTGATTTGATTCCTGGGTTGGGAAGATCCCCTGGAGAAAGGAAAGGCTACCCACCCCAGTATTCTGGCCTGGAAAATTCCAAGGACTGTAAAGTCCATCAGTCACAAAGAGTTGGACGCAACTGACTGACTTTCACTTCAAATGTATATAATGACTCTGTTTAAGTTAGTAGAGGGGTGGTAAAATAGGCTTGTTGGGTAGTTAGAATAGGAAAAAGGAGTCCAAAATGGCAGTGGCTAAAAGACAAGAGAAAAGCTCACAAAAATAGAACAAAGGAAGGTCTGAGTACCAGAGTGAGGACCTCAGGTAAAACAAACAGCCTTCTTAGCTAGCCCAGTTTACATAGGGCAGGCTCAGGGGAAGGAGAAAAAGCATATAACAAGAGAAGCCAAAATTGGGCCAGGGGTTTCTCTTCTCTTTGCATCTTTTGGGTTGCTCCATCCTCTTGCCTCGAGGATGTATTTTCCTTTGCTTGCCAATAAAGCTGAGCTATAACACTGGTCCATCCATTGCTTCAAATTTTTGCTGCAGCGAGATAGAACTGAGGAAATTACACATTCCCCTGATATATATGGCACTGCTTCTCAGATTTAACCTGGCTGAAACAACCTCTGCTCAGGCCCTGTGAGGCGGAGGCCAAGCACAGCAGAAGCCCAACTCGGCAAAAGCTCTTGGGAAGGAAGCTGAATGCAAAGAAAGCCCAGCGCAGTGGAAGTGACAAGACGCCCACCGTACTGGAAACCAGGGCAACAAAAACAAAGTCAGCAAAAAGCTCACGCAGCTCAGTCTCATATTCCAGAGCCCTGGTTGGGTAGGAAGTCCTCGCTCTTATGGTTCAAAGGACACATGGCTAACAAAATCTTAATTCCTTTACAATCTCTCATTTCTTGTTTCCTCCAACCCCCTGCAAACAGGTGAGCAGCAGTGGGTGCGCCAAGGTGTCCTGAAGGCTACACTATCTGAGGTGCCCTAGTAGCTGTCGCCCAAGTGAGTAGGGGTTCTTATGTCCTTAATCTTCATTGTGCCAAGGATCAGGCCAATGAGAATTGTGGGCACAGGTCAGGGTATTTAGCATATTTTTCAGTAGGTTATGAAGGGGATTCCTCAGCATGTTTTTTCCCACTGCTTTTTCCTCCAGTCCTTCAGCTCTTCTCTCCTGGCCAAAACTCTCAGTGCCTAGTTTTGGAGCCTAATGGAGCTCAGGTTCTCAATGTCTCATTAAAAAAAAATTCAACAAGAGAAACAGTGATAGTTAAGAGGTGGATTTGTTTGCATTCAGAGAGAAGCACAATCCAGAGTCTGGGCCATCAAAGAGGGTGAGTACAGCGCATTGGCCATGGAATGTCCGGTGGTTAGTTTGAGCTGTGTAATTTCATATGCTAATGAGTGGGAGGATCATCCCAACAATTAGGGAACCACACACTCCTCTGTCTTTTGACAGTGTCTTGGAACTGTCCTGGTGCCTCTGGGTGTGTCATTTAGCTTGCAGATTGAGAATCAAGGTTTAACTGAATTTGATTCGTCATCTTGGATCCATTTGATTTTAATCAGTTTATGTTATGCTCTTGGGCTACGCCATTCTTTCAAAAGTTGTGCCATGCCCCCTTTCGTCCTATTTCATGCTCTTTTCCTTAGCCCCATCTAGGCCCACAGTGTTGCCTCTACAATCTTTTGGAGGGACAACCGGAAAATAGCTGGCCCTTGAGAAAGAAATACTGTATAATACCCAATCACTCTAGATATTCAGGCCTTCATCTTCCATGTTTCTTACAGCATGTACAATAATAGCATCTCACAGTGAATGCTCTTGGGCTGGTGACAGGAACACAATGCCTGCCAGAAGTCCATTTGTTGTTGGCATCCCTTCAAGGGCAATATGGCTTCCAGGGATAATATTTGCCACTTTGGGAGTTAGCCCTGCAGGCCCTTTGGACCCAAACCCTTACCACCCTTCTCCTAAAGTTAGAAACATACCTACAAATCAAATATCCACTCCACTTTTATGGAACATCTGGTTTGTTGCCTCTTGTCAATTTGCTCTTAGGCCACTTACTAACTACTACAACCAGGACCCTACCCCCTGTAGGCAACATTCCTCCACCCCACTTATCATTACAATACTCCTAACACCCCTAACAGAACCAGATAATCCACTCCTTTGTCATTACTTCTGTTATTACTTAAAGTGGGTCTATGACAATGAGATGTTTACCATTGAAAACACCCTAAACTGCTATTATGGAGGACTAGGAAAAGAAATCAGGGACTTACATTCCCTCAGAGTAATAAGAGGATAAGGCTTATGGCTGTTTCGCTAGGTTCCCAGTCTTAGGGCACAGGCTTGGGTTGCTTTACATTATGGTACCTATTCCCACTTATGGTGGACAAACCAGCAATGAGTTAAGATTACAACCCCTTAATCCTACCCAACACTGGTCACTTTGGAGACCTTGGGGATGCCCAACTCCAGTCTGGGGGTCCCATGAGGTTGACCTGCCTCAACCTGCCTAGGGATCTGGTCCCCAGGAAGTTGTCATACCTCAACCTGCTCAAGGATCTGTCAGTCTGGGAGTCCCAGAAAGTCAAGTCCCAGAAAGTCTGGGGTGGGAGGTGTCCCATGAGGTCAACCTGCCTCAACCTGCCTAGGGATCTGGTTGGTCCTCAGAGGTTGTCACACCTCAACCTGCTCGGAGATCTGCCAATCCAGGGGTTTCAGGAGGTCGACATGCCTTGACCTGCCTGGTATTCAATTTCCAGGAGATTGCCACGCCTCAACCTGCCTGGGGATCTGCACCCTGACCCGCGGACACCTGGCTCTCAGATTGCAACACTACTGGGTAGGATAAGCTTCAGAAAGACTCACCCCTTGTGGTGTGTAAACAAAACAGCTTCCGTGACAGGCTGCTGGGAGATACAGCAGGCCCTAGCTGCGGAGACCTCCCCCATCCTCACACCTCCCCGTACCTTACTCCGTGACAGGCTGCTGTGATATACAGCCTGCCCTAGTTCCAGCGACCTCCTCCACCCTCACCTCATACCTCCCCCCACAAGCCAGGAAAGTCCCAAGCAAGCCAAGAGATAGACCATCCAGGGCAGATGCGCAGTTTAAACTGACCAAACATTGACTGCCAGCTATACCAATGCTGTAACAAAGAAATGCCTGTATATAAGCAACTGTGGTTTGGAGCGTGGGGCTCTTGTCTTATTCCACTGCGTGGATGAGACTTGTGCCCTAGCCCGGCTAGCAATAAACCCCTTTATGCTTTTGCATTGCTGTGTGGACTTGGTCTCTTCAGGGGCTTGGGACCCGGAGTTTGGACTTAACCCCCTAACCCAGTCCACCCATGGAAATAGAAGGAA
Organism: Antilocapra americana; assembly: GCA_007570785.1. Taxonomy (NCBI): domain Eukaryota; kingdom Metazoa; phylum Chordata; class Mammalia; order Artiodactyla; family Antilocapridae; genus Antilocapra; species Antilocapra americana. The sequence continues at coordinate 5,375,617 of ML660211.1, read as the reverse complement.
GCCTATTAGCTGTGGGACTGTGCCCAGTCTCAGCAGTAACTCAGAAGTGCAACGAGAACCCCAGTGCCTTTCTGGAAAGGCTAAAAGAGGCCCTCCAAAAGTTTACCAATCTGTAGACTCGTATGATGGACAAGTGATTTTAAAGGACAAATTCTTGTCCCAATATGCATCAGACATCAGGATAAAGTTACAACAGCTACAGCAGCGCGACCCTGCTGCCTCTTTAAATGAGATGGTCCAGACAGCCACCAATACCCTTTATAACAGAGAACAGGAGAGGGAAGACAAGGCCCAGGGAAGGGAGGAAAGAGACAAGGCATGCCCAGATGCTGGCCACCCTTCAGGGAAGCCCTTTGGCAAACCTTGAGTCTTTAAAAGACAAGACATGGGCAAATGCCTAATCTGTAGACAGGTGGGACATTGGGCCAAAGAGTGTCCAAACTGTGACAAGAATCCTAAAACAGTTTGCCACAAATGTCATCAGTTGAGACACTGAGTATCACTCTGCCCTGGGGACCCAAGAGCCTCAAGGTCAAGCGCCAAGCCTTCCCTCATGATGGTTCAACAGGACTGAAGCGGCCTGTTCCAGCCAGCCCATCTGTCACAGATAACCCTCACGGGGCTGGAGCCAAGGGTGCAACTGGATGTGGCAAGTAGGTCCGAGAATTTCTTGGTTGACACAGCGACTACCTACTCTGCCCTGACCTCCTACTTTGGAGCCTTCTCCTCCCAAACCTGTGCTATTTTGGGTGCTACAGGAAAAACAATTATAAAAATATTCACCTGAATACTTCTTTGTTGCTGTCATAGACAAATATTTTCCCACTAGTTTCTGGTGGTCCCTGAGTGTCCTACTCCCTTATTGGGAAGAGATCTTTCCCTGCCTTTGAAACTTTGCAGTTTTTGCAGTCCTGATAGAAAATGCTTTAAAACTTTCTTTTAGGGGCAAACTATTTTTACCAGCCCCCAAGTGAAACAACTCCTTAATGTGACAGGCCATTTATGGATGTCTGATCAAAGGATCCTCAGATATCAAGTAGTGCTGATGGAAAATCTGGGCCTGACTATATCCCTGTGTGAGGTTCTTAACCCAGCCACCCTCCTGCCTACCCCCAAGGGATCTCTTCCCTTTCAGTCTTGCCTAGAAACTTTGGGCAACTGGACAAACCCCCTAGAGGCATTGTCAGAAGATCCTCTGACCAATCCTGAGGAAATCTGGTACACTGAGGGAAGCGGCTTTGTCTTGGATGGAGAAAGAAGAGCTGGATATGCAGGAGTCTCCAATTTTGAGACCATAGAGGCTAAACCTTTGCCACCAGGTACTTCATCCCAGTTAACTGAGTTCATAGCCCTGATTCGAGCTTTAGAGCTAGGAAAAGGAAAAGGAGTAGCCATTTACACTGACTCCAAGTATGCCTTTCTGGTGCTACATGCACATGCAGCTATTTGGAAAGAAAGAGGTAACTTGACCACCTGAGGGTTTCCGATCAAATATGGTGATCAGATCCTCTGGCTCTTGGAAGCAGTCTGTCTGCCCACTGAGATTTCAGTCTCCCATTGTAAAGGACACCAAAAAGGAAGTACGGAAGTGGCAAGAGGGAACCAAGCAGCTGATCAGGCAGCTAAGAGAGCAGCATTACAGAACAATGACCTAATAGGGGTTGCCATCTTAGTTCCACAGACTAATTTGCCAGAACCTCCTTCATATACTGAAAGTGAGACTCTTAAAGCTAAGAGTGAGGTCTTTCAAGAAGACCCTATGGGGCGATTCCAAAACGAGGGGCTCCTTTTCTGCCTGGGAACCTCCAATGAAAGTTAATTAACTCCTTACATGCTACCACTCATTTAGGGAAGAAGGCCCTCCAAAGATTACTAGAAAGATCCTTCAGAGAAACAGGACTCCAAATGACTATAAGACAAGTGGTCTCCTCTTGTCCCACTTGCCAATTAAACAACCTCCAAGGAGCCTGAAGACCCTAACTGGCCCAACTGGTCCAACAATGTGGGATCTACCCAGGAGAGAACTGACAGATGAACTTTACCCAGATTCCAATTTTTCAGGGGGTAAAAATACCTATTAGTCATGATAGATACATTCACAGGATGGATTGAAGGCTTTCCCACCCAGACTCAGAAGGCTGAGGAGGTAGTGAAAAAAACTGCTCCATAAAATCATTCTGAGATTTGGTCTGCTCAGGTCATTACAAAGTAACAATGGGACATCAATTACTTCTAAGGTCACCCAAGGGGTCTCTAAAGCATTGGGCATTGCTTAGTATCTCCATTGTACCTGGAGGCCTCAGTCTTCAGGAAAAGTAGTAAGAGCCAACCAATTCTTAAAAATCAGTGATAAAAAAGATAACCCAGGAGACTTCTCTGGGATGGAAGGAGGCTTTACCAATAGCTCTCCTTTACACCCATATTGGCCCTGAGGAACAAGTTGGTCTTAGTCCTTATGAGATGCTATATGGGAGACCTTTTGTTTATTTCAATGACCTCTCTCTAGATACAGAGGCTCAGACTCTCTGGTCTTATACCATGGCCACTGGGCAATTCCAACAGGCTATACACTTGTGAGGTGTGAACCAGGACCCAAAAGATTCTAAAGAGCTATCACTATATACTCCAAGGATTCAAGTTCTAATTAAAGTCTGGAAAGATGGGACCCCAAAGGCTCAACTCCAGCCCATATGGAAGGTCCCCTACCCTGCAATACTTTCTACCCCCATAGCAGTCAAGGTACCAGGGCACGACTCCTGGATTCACTACTCAGGAGTCAAGCTGTGAGAGAAAACTAGAAGAGGACACTCAATACACCTGTGAGTCCTGGGAGATCTCAGATACTATTCAGAATTACAAATGAGTGCCATTCTAATCGGAGAAGGCAATGGCAACCCACTCCAGTACTCTTGCCTGGAAAATCTCATGGATGGAGGAGCCTGGTAGGCTGCAGTCCATGGGATAGCTAAGAGTCGGACACGATTGAGCAACTTCACTTAGACATTGGAGAAGCAAATGGCAACCCATTCCAGTGTTCTTGCCTGGAAAATCCTAGGGATGGGGAGCCTGGTGGGCTGCTGTCTAAAAAGCTCTAAAAGGCCAACACATCTTGGCAGGGGTTGTAATCCTAAATAGACAGAAGATCGATCTCCTGATACCTGAACAAGGAGGGACTTGAGCCATCTTGAATGAGACATGTTGTTTCTGGGTAAATACCTCCCTCTATGTTAAAGATAGTTGCACAGTCCTCAAGAAAAAACCATTTTAGATCCTACAGGACCTCAAAGAATGAGCTGGAGATTTCTTGCGGTGGCTACAATCTCTCTTTGGAGAATCCTTCTCCTGGTGATGGGGAATTTGGAATTGGCTAATGCCCCTACTAATCCTGTTATCACTGTTTTGATGCTGCTTAGATTGCTTCATATATTATCAATTGTCTAACCCATTTTGTCTCTGCCCAGGTCAACAGGCTACAACATGCAGTGCCAGTTTAACAAGGATATATAAATCTACAGCCGACCACTGAAAATATTACTCACCCTTAGATGGACCCTGCCAAAAGTACTCTGAGGCTTGAGGCTAGCAAGAGTGGAGGCCCAATGCCCCTCACCATCCAAGCTCAGCAGGAAGTAGCCAGAGAGACCTCAACGCCCCTATTCCCAAAGAATTGGGCCTCCCATCTCTTGAGGGGGGAATGTTAGGTAGTTAGAATAGGAAAATGGAGTCCAAAATGGAGATGGCTGAAAGACAAAGAAAGGAAAAGCCTCCAAAAATAGAACAAAGGAAGGTCCCAGGACCAGAGTGAGGACCTCAGGTAAAACAAGCAGCCCTCCTGGCTAGCCCAATTTACATAGGGCAGGTTCAGGGGGAGGAGAAAAAGCATATAAAAAGAGGAGCCAAAATTGAACCGGGGGCTTCTCTTCTCTTCATGTCCATTGGGTAGGCTGGCTCTCATGCCTCAAGGATGTATTTTCCTTTGCTTGACAATAAAACTGAGCTGTAACACTGGTCTGTCCATTATTTCAAATTTTTGTTGTGGCAAGACAGAACTGAGGAAATTACACACTCCCCTGACAGGCTAAACCTGGTAAATCATCTCCAATTTTACTATAATGTTGCCTTTTCCTTGTATTTTTGTTTTAAATGTGCACAGAGGAGCATTTCCTAGGAACTGTTGAATTATTGAACCCCTGGAAAGAAAGTGGGTATCATACCACCATTGTAGTACTGTTTGGGAGTGTGTTCATGCTTCTGCTGCATGGTTTTGATGCTAAGCAAACCCATTTGGCTTTATGGTTAAGCAAGCCTGCTTTCTTGAGTGAAAATTAACTTACAGGGCTCTCCCATACTTTTTTCTTTATTTAAAATCCTCTCTGGGATTAAGTATTTAATCACATACTTTGGCCCTTGACTTTATCCTTATCAAATTTGCTTAGAACATTTTAAAGTCCTCTCATTTCAGTTAGTTTATAATCCATGTTCCTCATCATGACCTTCTTACTTTATAGACAGTGGAAATTATTTTAAGAAATTAGCACTTATTAGATGAACCTCAGGAAACTAAGGAAGTATAAAAAATACTGAACTTTGCTGTGTAAATAGCCATAATATAATATGATATAAAATATTTTTAACTGGAAACTATTTCCTAGGTTACTGACAGTAAAGATTCTTTTGTCCCAAAAGCTGAGCAGAACTCCCTCTTGCCTGGATCAGTAAAAGTTGTATATTTTTATATACAATTTTATATAAAGAATACATTGATTAATCAGTCAATAGAACTATTTTTAATACAAAATGTTCATGTATGTTTCCGCCTAAATTAAAATTTAAAATATTCAATATTATTCTGACCTTTTCTTGATTAAAATGCTGATATATTCCTTAATCTAGAGCTTTCCTCACAATGCTGCTATATCTCAAAGTACCAGAAATGAATTATAAATCCTGGATGAAAAAACAAGAATGAAATGGTGCAAACACCTATCCTATGATAAGATGCATAACACATGCTATGAAATCGCATGCAAACTTCTTAATGTTCTTTTCAATTACACTGCACATAATTTAATATATTCATGAAATGTCATTCAATTATAAACAATGAAAAGCAAAGAAGAGTTCATTTTCAATATTCCATGATATACTTTATGCTGATACAGATTTATGTATTTCAGTTTAACCAGAAACTTACAATATGTAAAATACTGTAGAATTTCTAATAACATAAGGAAAGAAAATTTGTCATTTGTCACATAATATGATGGTGCCTGCTATATTACGCCAATGGTTATGGGAATTGTTTAAATCTAATGTTAGCATTCCGTTGAGACTGTGGCTTTTGTAATATTAAAATAATAATGAAAAAAATTTTAATTTAGTTTAATGAAATTTTGTAATGAAGCAATTCCTAGATACTTCTTAGAGGAAAAAAAAAACACTCCAAAATAATGAGCATATTATGTTGCAAATGCAAAATAGTGGAAAAATAGTCATCTATCTAAGAAGACAGCAGAGGCACTGGTTTCTAATTTTTCATTCAATAATTAATTATTCATACACCCAACACTATTGAGCCCAAGTTCTCCAGAAATTCCACTGAATTTAGAAGCCCCAGTGGTGAGATCTCCTAATACTCTGCAGAGCTCCCTCTTAGTCCTTGTACTTAATTGCCTTTCTTTCTAGAATCTTAAATCCTAGATGATAAAGAAAATGCCTACATTAACTGATTATTGAAGATCCCCTGGAGAAGAAAATGGCTACCCATCCCAATATTCTTGCCTGGGAAATCCCATGGACAGAGGAGCCTGGTGGGCTAGAGTCCGTGGGACAGAGTTAGACACAACTGAGTGTCTAGCACACTTTTCACTTGTTTTCACTTCAGTAGCCTATAAGGGAAAATAATATGAATATATATAAATATATATAACTGAATCACTTTGCTGTAAACCTGAAAATAACACTACATTGTAAATCATCTTTACTTTATTGCCTGAAAAAAAAATCACAATGTGAGAGTTGTGAGGTAAATTTTATATGGGGCAAAATGGGGACTATTGCCTGGGAGACAGCATTTCAGATAGCTCTTAGAAACTGCTCAAAAGAGGTAGCAGGAGAGGTCAGTGTATGTGGGTGAAAGAGGAGTGCATGCAAATAAGTACACATTTTTTGCAGGTTTCTGCTAGACTTGTGAAGGTTACTGCTAGTCAGGAGTCACCATGAAGGATTTTTAGTGTTTTTCTAGATGCAAGGAGATGCAAGAATTGAGCTCATAAAATCCCCTGAAAATATCTAACTACCTGAAGACCTGTTCAGCCAGTTTCTCCCTGAGCACATGTTTACTCATTCCTGATCCACACTCTGAACTCCTTTCAGGGGATATTGAAAGTCAGCAGCTGCAGCAGCTCATAATTTTATCCTTGTAGAGGTACATGCCAAGTGTCAGTTTGAAGGAGACAACTTCAACTTTAAAAATCTTCAACTTAAGCTAAAAAAAGACCTAATTTAAAGTTAAAAACAAATAAACAAATAAGAAAAACAAAGAGGATTCTTTCTTCTAATAGCATGTAAGTAGATATATATGGAGATAGTTTACTGCGGTAAAAAAAAGTATCAGAGTGTATGCCCTGGATCATATCTGCATATTTCAATACAATTTTTCAATGTGATCCTCATCAAGTTACTTAACTTTTCAAGGTTGGATTTCCTCATTTGTAAATAGGCATGATAATAGTACTGACCTCACTTTGGTTTTGCAAAGATTAAATCAGATGCTAATCATGAAAAATACTTGTACTTCCCGACACATATTAAGTGCTTAGAAAATGTTTCAATAGTCCATTATTCATATTATTTATGACTGTTGGTTTTGTTCTGTGCTTTCTATTCGTGTCTTGTGACTGTGAGAGTTCACAGTTTTACACATTATATCAGTGACTCACCAATTAAGATCTCACTCTTGACCTCTACATCACTTACCCAAATTCCTATTTGACATCCCCTTTAATATAGACAGGGCTTTCCTGGTGACTCAGTTGTTTAAGAATCTGCCTGCAAATCAGAAGATCCATGTAGATCCTTTGGTCAGGAAGATCCCCCAGAGAAGGGAATGGCTACCCACTCCAGTATTTATGCCTGGAAAATCCCATGGACTAAGGAACCTGGTGAGCTACAGTCCATGGGGTCCTAAAGAGTCAAACAGGACTGAGTGACTAACACTTTCACTTCACTTCAATATAGATTGCTTAGGGCTGCAGATTGCTCCCCTCTGTTCTCCAATTAAACCCACACCTAACTCTAGCTTCTTCAGCCTGAAAGGACTCTATTATCTTCCTAGAAATTCAAATAAATACAAAGGTTTTTCTTACCCTCATCTACCATATCCAATTAATTTAAAAACTTTGGATGTTCTTCAAAACATAACTCATATCCATTTATATAGAGACTACATCTCATTTTGAAGCATCTATAAAACTTTAAAGCATTTCATCAAGTATTGCATCAAATTTTGTAAAAGTTAACTCTAAAAAGCATAAATTATTCAAGTCATTCTCTGCTCCCAAAACAAAACAACTAGATCAAATGATAAAATTCACAAGAATATATCTAGCCATTTTAGTATTTCCAACTAAGATTTATTCATAACAAGTTTCCTGATAAAAATCCATCAGTGACATATCAAATTACTAAGAAAGATCAAATGAAGATTTGAATAGGAGTTTGAAGATATTTTAAATATTTTTTCTCTCATTTCCAATTTTAATCATTAAACTAAAAAATGAGATAAAGCTTACATTTGACTTTAATCTCTCACAATAAAACATATTTAACCAACTTCTTAAAATTAACAATCTACATTGTATCCTCTATAAGCTAATATTAAAATGAATAGTGTGAGATTATTGATATGATAACAAGAATAACTAGAACATAGCACAGTTAACTATGGAAAGGACAGTGCAGGGTTATCAATGTTAGTGGTGGTGGTTTGGTTACTAAGTCATATCCAACTCTTGCAACCCCATGAAATGCAGCCCATCAGGCTCCTCTGTCCATGGGATTTCCCAGGTAAACATACTGGAGCCAATACCCTTCCCTTCTCCAAGAGATCTTCTGACCCAGAAATTGAACCTGGGTCTCTTGCATCGCAAGTAGATTCTTTACCAAAAGAGCCACCAGGGAATCCCAAGGTTATCTATGTTCATGAGAAAAAGACACCACTGATAAGCTGCTAAAATTGATAGCTTCTCCTTCAGTATAAACAATATGATTTCAAGGAATTATTTACCCTTCTTTTCTCAATTTCCACTGAAATAACCAGACACATACAAATAAGAGTGAACCTGTACCTGAACTAAAAATTAGAACCACACACACACACACAAAGTTATGATCTCAACAGTAACATCAAAACCAAAATGACTAATGGTCCCAAATCTAGGTGATAAACAGAACCATTTGGAGAGTTTCATAAAAATACAGTAGAACTAGAGTACATTTTAAGTTTTATTTTATTTTTGTACTTCTTATATATTATAATATAGGCTTTCCAGGTCATATTAGTGGTAAAGAACCCACCTGACAATGCAGAATATGTAAAAGACATGGATTGATCCCTGGGTCAGGAAGATCCCCTGGAGGAGGACATGGCAACCCATTACAGTATTCTTGCCTGGAAAATATCATGGACAGAAGAGCCTGGTGGGCTACAGTCCATAGGGTCACAGAGTCAGCCACTATTGAAGCTACTTAGTTTGCATGGATATACTTCAGTGATCATGTAACTTGGGAAGTGGTTAGTGTAAGAGGAATCTGATTGAAGGAAAAGCCAATCCTATAGCAATTAGCAGTTTACAAAATAAGTGTCTGGTTAATAAAGTGAAAGTAAACCCAGAAGAAATTCTCTAGTCTTCATAACATTGAGTGATTTGAGATGTTAGAATGAAATAGGTCATGGGCAACAGTTGGTGGGAAGGCAAAACATATTCTGTGGATTCTTTAATCAATCTAACCTAATGTCAGCATAGCAATTATCTCTTATGGTACATGCTTTTACCTCCTCCTTAAATTTGGCATGCTGCTGCTGCTGCTAAGTCGCTTCAGTCGTGTCCAACTCTGTGTGACCCCATAAGACGACAGCCCACCAGGCTCCCCAGTCCCTGGGATTCTCCAGTCAAGAACACTGGAGTGGGTTGCCATTTCCTTTTAGCAAATATTGCTTGTTCCAGCTGATTCATAAAGAGATAGTTGCACTAGATACTGGCAGCACGTGGCTAGGAGAACACTATTAATATTACCACAACAAATACAGAAATTAAATGCTGACAAAGGGAAGAATGTTTCTTCCTTCCTATTTCCTTCTCTGTGTAGGTACTCCAACCTGCTCTCCTCAAAGTTCTAAGTTTATATAAAGTGATTAGGTAGTTTAAAAGACAGCCACCAATTTACGAAATTAAATGAAGATCCTCCATATTAGCAGTTGCTGAAAGAAAGGAAAGTTAGCACCTAGAATTCTTTTCCCTTCTAAGTGGTGTTAATGAGCTTAATGAGGAGCAAAAAATCCAGGAGGCTAAAATCAGTAGGTTAGTTTGAAATTGAACCCATAATTGTCACATCGGAAATACGTCGGAGTCATTAAACAATAGGTTGAATAATACAGAAAGCTAAATCAGAGAATATTACAGGAGGCATGAGTTCTTAGAGAACTCTGCATGAATGCAAATGTTATACAAGAAAAAAAATGAGATAACTGAAAGAGGACTCTTCACTGCCAATTCACCAAGTACAAAAATGAAATTCCCAATAAGAAGTATAAAAGACATCCATAATGAAACAAAACATCTTTAGTCCTTCTACCTTGGAGTGAGGTGCATGGGAAATGATGGACACAGGAGAATCATTAGCAGAAGAACATCTTTCCCAGTAAAATTTCAAAAGATTGAGAGGGCAGAATTGGAAGCTTCAGTATATGTTAGAAATAGCTTCATACTCATTTAACAAAAGCACATAGAGCAGAGTTTCCTGTAACATACAGAAGGTCCTTGTTGGGACTCTGCTCAATATTATGTAGAAATCTAAAGGGAAAAGAATTTGAAAAAGATTATATATGTATATATATATATGTACATACACACACATAAAACAATCTTAAAATTTGTAGCCATGTGTGATGGGAAAATGGTAACTAGATTTATTATGGTGATCATTTCACTATATATATATATATATACATATATATATATATATATATATATAGAGAGAGAGAGAGAGAGAGAGAGAGAGAGAGAGAGAGAGACTTATGATGTTCTACACCTAAAACTAAAATAATGCTATATGTCAGTTTTATCTCAATTTAAAAAATCAAAAGTTAATAAAACATCAGCAAGTTTTCTGAACAAACTAAACACTATGATCTTTCCCTTAAAATATCACTTGATCATTAATTTTATACAAGATAATTATTTAATGCTTACCCCACACCTGGTAGGAGCTTCCCCAATGGCTCAGCAGATAAAGAACCCTCCTGTAATTCAGGAGACAAAGAAGTGGGTTTGATTCCTGGGTCAGGAAGATCACCAGAGAAGGAAATGGCAACCCACTCCAGTATTCTTGCCAAGAAAATCCCATGGACGTATGAGCCTGGAAGGCCACTGTCCAAAGGGCCACAAAGAGTTGAACACAACTGAGCATTCATGTATACACACACCTGGAAATGTATTAACCTCTTAGTCTGTAACAATGAACAAGATACAGTCCTTACTTTGATGTCAGAGGGATTGTGTATCTTGTGAAGGGTACAAACAAACAGGTAAGTAAGTTGCTGTGCCAATTAGTAGCTATTTAACCTTGAGCAAGTTGCTTAACATCTTTATGTTATTTCCTCATTTACAAAATGAGGTAATTTAACTTCTATCTTGTGATAGGTTGGCTATTGTCAACTTGGCATCATTACTACATCTTTCTCAGGTCTCTTCTGCATTTCCAAAACTCCTTTCCCTACGTTTCCTTGTTAGAGTTTGCCAGCTATAGACACTTGTGTGAGCTTTGGAAGACAGAAGAGCCAGAAAAGCCATTATTCTCTGGAGGCTGTCACAGTCGGACAAATGAGCAGATGGGAGATTTCACTGCATAATTTCAAAGAACATTGGGGTGCTACCTGCTTGGCTGTTGCATATTAAGACAAGGAGTGAGAGTTTCACATAGACTGTTAGCACTGCAGCCTTTTCCAAGACAGTCCTTGGGAGCTCCCGACTTAGCTCTCTGGTAGCTTTAATGAAATTTGTTCCTGGACTCTTGTCTTTCAGAATCGGCTTTCTAAATCTTTTTTTTCTTTTTCTTTTCAGTCCTTCTAATTTCTCTGTAAGTTTTTATTTCTTATATTAACTTTTTTATACCTGGAAAAGCTAATGTGGTTACTGTTGGCTGTTGGGTCTTAGATTGTTACAATTTTGGTAAAAAGAATGAGGTTGATTTCTCACTTATGGCATATATATGTCTCTTATCAAATATCTGAGGGATTTAAAACTTTCTACTTAAGTCCAGTCACATGATTGTAAACCATCATATCAAGAGTTGCATACCAGAGATCAGAGACTACAAAGATACATTCTAGTAGAAGGACCAGATAGATCTTCAACAGTAATATGATGAGAAACAGCATGGAATAGTTTACGATAGCCCATTCATATTCTCCAAAGTCGTTTAGATTCTGCACTATCCAAACAGGCTAGCTTAACAGGGGTATGACAGAAGTCTTCAGCTCTCCATCTTTCAAGACTTTTATTGTGGCACTAAGCTTGTCAGTTCCTTCAGAAATGTGATATTGGTTTAAGATTTTGGTTAAAATCTTAAAGAAGAGAGGAGAGAGAAAAATATAGGGAGTTCACTTGGCTTTATGATCAATAGGCCCATTCTGAAACAGACTTGAGTCAAAATTGGATCATCATGCTTAAAACAGGTAATTTTATATGATAAGGAAATTAAACCTTTTAAAAATATGAATCACAATGTATTTTAGATCTCTTAAAAACAGCATCAGCTCACAGCCAATGTACAGTAATCCCTTAATGTTCTAGTATATGGTTAAGACAGACACCTTTGGAAATGTAGATAAATATTATATATATATATATATTAACATTTTGAAATAATTTGATTAAAATATCAAAGCATATGTAGTAAGAATTTTGGGCTATAACTAACATATACTCAATATATTTTAAACTTGGCAAACAAAAAAAATAAAATGAAATATTCACATAAAAATGTACATGTATTTATGAAATAGATGAAAATTTAAGAGATTAATTTTTATAAATTAAGGAAATCTAAAGTAATTTTCCTATCCAGAAGCCCAATAAATATTATAATTACCTTAGAAACTGATATGTCTAGTCAAAATTTCAATGTAAAAATTTGAAAATTAAGCGTATAGTTATTATTTAGCTGGTTTTCTGAATTGGATGATAAATCCAGACAGGCTTATCAATGAAAACATTACAAAAAGTGAGAAGACACAAATTATCAATATCAGGAGAAGGTGAAGATCACATAATTATGGTCTAAATAGGGTTTATCTTTGATATTCAAAGTTGGACTAATGTTTGAAAATTGGTCTCTAGTAAGTTAAGAGACTAAAGAAAAAAGTAATATAATTTCTTCAATATTTATTAAGCCACTATTGAAGAAAAATTACCAGCCAATCAGAAAAAAGCAAAGAATATTTTCAGTTTGGCAGAAGAGCATCTATAAAAATTATAGCTAGTATAACACTTCAATATGATTTTGGTATTGACCATCTGGTGATGTCCATGTGTAGAGTCTTGTCTTGTTGGAAGAGAATGTTTGCTGTGACCAGTGTTTTCTTTTGGCAAAACTCTGTTAGTGTTCGACCTGCCACATTTTGTACTCCAAGGCCAAATTTGCCTGTTATTCCAGGTAGCTCTTGACTTCCTACTTTTGCATTCCAGTCGCCTATAATGAAAATGACATCTTTTGGGGAGTTAGTTATAGAAGGTCTTGTAGGTCTTCATAGAACTGTTCAATTTCAGCTTCTTCAGCATTACTCATTAGGACATAGACTTGGATTACTGTAATACTGAATGGTTTTCCTTTGAAAGGAGCAGAGATGATTCTGTCATTTTTGAGATTGCATCCAAGTACTACCTTTCAGACTCTTTTGTTGACTATGATGGCTACTCCATTTCTTTTAAGGAATTCTTGCCCACAGTAGTAGATATAATGGTCATCTGAATAAATTCAACCATTCCAGACAATTTTATTTTGCTGATCCTTAAAATATTGATGTTCACTCTTGCCATCTCCTGTTTGACCACTTTCAATTTGCCTTGATTCATGGACCTAACATTCCAGGTTTCTATGCAATACTGCTCTTTATAGCATTGGACTTTTCTTCCATCACCAGTCACATCCACAACTGGGTTTTGTTTTTGCTTTGGATCCATCTCTTCATTCTTTCTGGAGTTATTTCTTCACTGATCTCCAGTAGCATATTGGGCACCTATCAACCTGGGGAGTTCATCTTTCAGCATCCTATCTTTTTAGCTATTCATACTGTTCATGGGGTTCTCAAGGCAAGAATACTGAAGTGTTTTGACATTCCCTTCTCCAGTAGACCATGCTTTGTCAGAACTCTCCCCCATGATCCATCTTTCATGGGTGGCCCTACATGGCATGGCTCATAGTTTCATTGAATTAGACAAGGTTGTAGCCCATGTGATCAGATTGGTTTGTTTTCTGTGCTTGTGGTCTTCAGTCTGACTGCCCATTGATGGTGAAAGATAAGAGGCTCATGGAAACTTCCTGATGGGAGAGACTGACTGAGGAATAGTGATGATTATATCCACGTTAACCAATTGATAATGCCAATCACAACTGTCATTCTCTATGTAATATATTTACTGGAGCAAATACTTAGTCTCTGTAACTGACATCAGAAATCTATCAAGCATACAATTTTAATAAAATTTTATCACAAAATAAATTAGTAGCAATTTGCCTTCATGTGAAAGGATGGTCACTTTCATTGCCTTTCATCTTGTTCTATCAAATGCTTTGCCTTTGCTATAGTCAACAGTGACATTGAGTATCTTGATATCAGAACATCAACAGGAGCCTATTGAGCAAGACATAAAAAGCAGCCTAGATATCTTCTTCATTTATATGCATGTGTAGAAGAGGAAATAAAACCCATGCATGTATAAAAACCCCATACAGCAGAAAGCTTTCTAAGTTTCCATGGTCTGAAGGCATTAAGTGATATTCCCTTTAAGAAAAAGTAAAAAGCATATACTTTATGCTACCCCAAAGCAGAAAAAACATGATGAAATGCTTTGTATACATATAAAATATAAATCATTGTTTATATAAATAAATACATTATTATTTATTTTATTTTTGTCTGGGTTGCATCTTCATTGCTTTGTGCTGGCTTTCTCTAGTTGTGGAAAGTAAGGGCTACTCTTCATTGCAGCCCATGGGCTTCTCCTTGTAGTGGCCTCTCTTGTTGCAGAACATAGACTCTAGGGATCTAGGCTTTGGTAGTTGCAGCTTGCAGATCCTGGAGCATGGGCTCAGTAGTTATGGCACACAGACTTAGTTGTTCCATGGCATGTGGGATCTTCCTGTATCAAGGATCGAATCCATGCCCGCTGCACTGATAGGTGGAATCTCATCCACTGCACCACCAGGGAAGCCCAAAATGGTTTTAATTTAGGAAGTGAAGCAGAATATATTTGAGTATGCTTCTCTAACTTACCTTCTAGGTAAACACAAGAGACTTTTTCACTACAAAGCCAGACTATCATACTTTTCATTTAACTAACCAATGACGTTGAAAATGTCTATGGTTCTATGTCAAGCCTTGGACAATATGAAACTCATACTTTAGACCCTGAAAGATTTTATGTATTACAACTGTTTTCCATTTGAAAAGCAGCTTCTGGTTTGCAGCTGTGCTTCAATAAAACTATATATATTTCCAAGTGACACCAATCATAAAACAAACGAAATTTTCCCTGTTGAAATAAATTTTATCTAATCTACAGGATCATGAAATTGGTCATGCACAACAGTTATCTCTTGCAAAATTGAAATCGTTTATGTACCACCAGATCTAGAAGGGAAAAACTTCACAACTGCTGGCCCAGACTTCCATGGCATCTATCCCTGCTGTTTTGTCAACATTCCCTCCAACCCACATACCTAGGGAAATTCACTATGAGCAGGTAATTGAGAAGAAAAGAAAGAAGAGATAAGCCTGGTTTATAGATGAATCTTCACTGTGCACTGGTGCTAGTGGGAATTATCTGACTGGTACAATATATACATACTGAGAAGTAATGAGTATCCCTAAAAGATAATGGATAAAGAGGGCCTTTCAGGGGACAGAATTTCCAGCAATACTTTTAGTTGCTCATAACATTTGGGGTTGATAAATGGCTTTAAGTAACAATCTACATTAATTCATTAGCAATGGCTAAGATTTTTTCAAATGAATAGGAACTTGGAAGATGGGGGGCAGGTTGTCTTTGTGAGAAGTACTTAATTGAACCCTTCAGGATGAGTATTCGATGTGAAGCTATGCTAATCTGTTCTGCTGGTTGCCAAGTCTGCATCACTACCAGTCACATCTATAGGCTTTGTTGATTGCAAAGGAGAAGCCAGAAACAACATCTCAAAAGACCCTTTTTCCTTTCAAGAGTTTATATTAGGAATGCATATCAGGCTTGTGGGGTGAAAGTGAGGAGAGAGCATTAATTAGATTTCACAGTGATCAGGCATATGAACAATCATAAGCTATTTAGCAGCTTCTCTGGTCAACAGTTTCCAGAGACTTGAGCATTACAGTTTCCCATTGAAATTTTGCAAACTAACTTCTTCACCTCACTATGCTGATGTCATCGGTTACTATTCTAAACTCCCAAGTTCCAAGCTGTTCTCATATTCACACTCAATTTCTCATCCACGTCCAGCTCTTTGTGGTCTCGTGGACTGTAGCCCACCAGGATCCTCTGTCCATGGTATTTCTCTTCAGGCAAGAATACTGGAGCGGGTTGTCATTTCCTCTTCTAGGGAATCTTCCTGACCCAGGGATAGAACCCACATCTCCTGCATTGGCAAGCAGATTTACCACCAAACCACCTGGGAAGCCTGAATATTACATGGTCTCAAAGGAGTTACCATACATACAAAAGAATTTTTTCACAAGATGGCAAACATCTTCCAAAAGTAGAAAGTGAGAAATCCCCAATTTATTAACATTCAACTGGCTTAACAGAACCATAGACCTGCCCAGATTTATGGAAAGGAAAAATAGACTCCATTTATGAGATCCATCTCACCAAGTTAAGGGAACATTCATATGTAGATGAGAAAAACTCCATTTTTTCTTTCAATTAGTCACAGGCTCAAACTTCAATTTATCTTAGAGCCCCACCTGCCAACCTAAGCTTCCTAAGTAGAAATACTCACTTGAGGAAAAAGTGAGCCGCCTGGTGGCAGGTTGACTACATTGAACCCATTTCACTAAGGAATGAAGCAGGAAATTTTCCTTTCTGAGAAGATAACTTGCTGTGTATTTATGTATGGACTTACCTTCTTACCCACATGCTTTTGTTCAAACCACATTGTTGAGCTTACAGAATGACTTATTTTTATGACCAAGAAACTGTATTTTACAGAAAAGAAGGAGAAGCCATGGGTTCATGTCTATGGAATTCATTGACCTTACTGTGTGTCCCATTACCTTTAAAGAAGCTTAAACCCCAATTGTATTGCGACTTCAATGGCTTCTTGTCAACAGCTGCCTGCTATTGTATTCCAAGGCAGTTGGTGGATCTTTCCTAAGCCTCTTGCAAATTGCAGGGTTTTTGTTAGTCTTTGAGAATTATCCACTATCCTGCTGTAGGTTTTTAGTCAGACTAGATCTAAAATAATATAGTATCCCAGTTAAATGAAAATGGATGGCTGTAAAGTAAACAAGGCTTTCAGTAAACAGAAGGAAAATGTGACTGCTCACTCTTTCCCCAGTCATATTGGTGCTTGCTCAATGGACATAGACACAGTGGCCATGAAAACAAAGACGGAAGCCATGCATAGGATCAACTTTATAATATTTTTGTACCAAAACTGATCTGGCTACTGTCATTGCCAAGTGCTCAGTCTGCAAATGATAGAGGCCAACAGTGAGATCTACTTGGCACATTTTGCCGAGTTCTAGCCAAGCATCTTCCAACAGATTGATTGTTTGGGGCTCCTCTCATTACAGAGAGAGCAAAAGTTTGGAGTACGTGTCCATAGAGATACAATATTTCCTTACTTCCCCTGGTGTTTCTGCCAGCACCACCATTCATAAACTTACAGAAAGCCGTATCCATTGCCAGAGTATATCATACAGCATCTCCAAAGAACATGCTTTATAGCGAAGAAATTAGAGCAGTCAGCTCATAGCCACAAATTCATTGGTGCAACATGTTTCATCAACCTGAAGCAGTTGTTCGAGAAAATTGTGAGATAGGCTGCTATAGTTCTAGTTAGGACTTCCCTGGGGGCTCAGACAGTAAAGAATCTGTCTGCAATGTGGGAGACCTGGGTTAGATCTCTGGGTTGGGAAGATCCCCTGGAGGAGAGCATGGGAAACCACTCCAGTTTACTTGCCTAAAGAATTCCCATGGACAAGGATCCTGGTTGGCTGCAGTCTATGGGGTTGCAAAGAGTCAGATATGACTGAGCGACTAAGCACAGCACAGCACAGCACACCATAGTCTTAGTTATGGGACCATCTTGGAGAAATAAAATCTTGAGTCTGATCATGTCCTGTATGTCTTCAGCTAGTACTTGGTATCTGATGGTCTTTCTCCCATTATTAGAATGTATGGATCCCACGGTTCAGGAGATGGGATATGACTCTTTCACTCCAAAGCCAAACAATCTGCTGTCATATCCCCCCTTCCCACCCATTCCTGTAATATTGGACTCAGTGAGTTCTATTCCCAAGGGAGAAAGGTTGCCACCAGGAAACAAGTTACGGTTCCGTTAAATTGGATGCCAAGACTGCCACTGGGCATTTTTGTCCCCTTATGCTGCTAAATCAGCAGGAAATAAAGGGGGTTACTGTAAAAGCTAGGATGATTGATCAACCACTTTCAGAGAGTTCATCGATTCAATCTAGTAGCTAGCCAAATTGCCCTTCAGCTGTGTTTATTCTACTATTCAGCTCACTTATTGAGTTTTCTTTTCCAACAGACAGACTGCCATCTTGGGCCAATGCTGGTCATAAATTTTTTTACTGCTTTGGACAGATGTTGGTAAGTTTATTCTTGCTTGGTAGATAGCAAGCAGTTCAGACAAACTGAGAAGCACAAATCTTCCATTTGTAGTTGGAATGGCATGCATAATAACACAAAATTCTAGTTTAAAAAATCAAACTATAGTTAATGACCTAGTACATCTAGGTAAAATAGAAGATGTAGTTTGAGAATATGAGCAGAATCAGCTTCCCCCTAAAGAAGAAGATATTCCTCAAGGTCTTTTTGTATTTAGAAGCACTTTGGAAAGAAAATTACAAGCGTTTGTTTAATTACAGAGACTTTCTCCATGGAAACACTGTCTAAACTATTTGAGAAGAGAATTCCTTGATGGTCCAGTGGTTAAGACTCACCATTCCCAATGCAGGGGTTGTGGGTTTGATCTTGGTTCATAAACTAAGATCCCAAATGTCTCACAGTGCAGTCAGAAGAAAGAGGCTTTTTATTATTTGAAAAAAGTTAAATAGTTTTCTTTTCCAACCACAAAAGAGTGACAAAAATAAATCTGGAACCTCAAGAATTTCCACTGTCAATTTGAACTTAAATGCTAGCAACATTACTTCTTTTTAAAAATATTTATTTATTTATTTATCTTCGGTTGTGTTGAATCTTATTACTATGTGTGGGTTTTCTCTGGTTGCAGCTTGTGGGAATTACTTCTAAGACTTTATAGCTAACACACCTTCTGCTTCCTTTTGTAGTTATAAAGTGGAAATTTCTCAAAATGAAAAATTAAATATTGTTATCAATGAATCTATCAAAGTATACATACTGTCACTTATTATTCAATATTTTTAGTGCTTACTATGTAATAGGCATTATCTAGTAAATACAGCTGTAGCATATGTGTAACTTGTAGTCTATTGGGAGAACAGACAATAAATATAAATACAAAAGAAAATGATAAATAACTAAAATATATAGTGTATTATAAACTGTTGCATGTAATGGATGATAAGAAATAATAGAATAATTTAAGGGAGAATTAGGAATTTTCTCCTTTCTCGATAAGAGCAAGAAAACTGGACTAACATCAGGCTGCTGAAATTTTTATTCACTTAAGACTAAAGTGCCAGTCAAAAATAGTTTATCCATCATGCTGTCCTTCAGGTCTTGAGGGCACAGAGAAATGTGCTGGAAATCAGGGAAAGCTGTGTACTTGTGCCTTTCCCAAGGAATCAAAGAGAAGATGACAATTATCTCAACAAAAAGAGAGAAAATTCATGTTGAACATTTCATATGTTTAATTGTAGAGCTAAGACTCACACATAGAGAGGTTTTCAGATGAGAATGTGTTGAGCATTATATGTCTGAGTAAGACAATGCAAATAAAAGTGGCTAAAGGGGGAGGTTTAAAGGGGAAGGTAAATATTATTAACTATTTTTTAGTTTATGTAGGATTGCTTTTAAAACTATCAGTAAAAAATTAAGTTAGAAAAATATGATATTAGGATAATTATGGAACTATGGATGGAGGTTTGTATCATTGTACAGGAGTAGTGATCAAGACCATCCCAAAGAAAAAGAAATGCAAAAAGAAAAAAAACTTTCTCTGAGGAGCCTAAAAAATAGCTGAGAAAAGAAGAGAAGCAAAAGACAAAGGAGAAAAGAAAAGATATACCCATCTGAATGAAGAATTCCAAAGAATAGCAAGGAGAGATAAGAAAGCCTTCCAAACTGAACAATGCAAAGAAACTGGGGGGGGGGGGGCGAAATGGGAAACACTAGAGATTTTTTTAAGAAAATTAAGATACTAAGGGAACATTTCATGCAAAAATGGGCACAGTAAAAGACAGAAATGATATGGACCTAACAGAAGCAGAAAGATATTAAGAAGAGGTGACACAAACATGCAGAAGAGCTATATAAAAAATATCTTCATGACCCAGATAATCACAATGGTGTGATCACTCACCTAGAGTGAGATATCTTGAAATGTGAAGTCAAGTGGGCCTTGGGAAGCATCACTACAAACAAAGCTTATGGAGTTGATGGAATTCCAGTTGCGGTATTTCAAATCCTAAAAGATGCTACTGCTAAAATAATGCAATCAATATGCCAGCAAATTTGGAAAACTCAGTAGTGGCCACAGGACTGGAAAAGATCAGTTTTCATTCCAAATGCTCCAACCTAGGCTTCAACAGTACTTGAACAGAGAACTTCCAGATGTTCAAGCTGGATTTAGAAAATGCAGAGCAAATTGCCAACACCCATTGGATTATAGAAAAAGCAAAAGAATTATAGAAAAACATCTACTTCTGCTTCAGTGTCTATGCTAAAGGTTTGAATCTGTGGATCACAACAAATTGTGGAAAATTCTTCAAGAGATGGGAATACCAGACCACCTTACCTACCTCCTGAGAAACCTGTATGCAGGTCAAGAAGCAACAGTTAGAACCAGACAATATGTCAAAGCTGTATATTGTCACCTTATTTATTTAACTTATATACAGAATACATCTTGTGAAATGCCGGGCTGGATGAAGCACAAGCTGGAATCAAGATTGCTGGGAGAAATATCAATAACTTCAGATATGCAGATGACAATACCCTTATGGCAGAAAGTAAGGAAGGATTAAAGAGCCTCTGAATGAAGGTGAAAAAGGAGAATGAAAAAGCTGGCTTAAAACTCAACATTCAAAAAACAAAGATCATGGCCTCTGGTCCCTCATGTCACAGCAAATAGAAGAGGAAGTAATGGAGACAGTGACACATTTTATTTTCTTGGGCTCCAAAATCACTGCAGATGGTGACTTCAGCCATGAAATTAAAAGACATTTGCTCCTTGGAAGCAAAGCTGTGACAAACTTAGCATATTAAAAACCCAGAGACATTACTTTGCCTAAAAATATCTGTATAGCCAAAGCTGTAGTTTTTCTAGTATGGTTGTGAGAGTTGGACCATAAGGAAGGCTGAATGCCAAAGCATTGATGCTTTCAAATTGTGGGGTTGGAGAAGACTTGAGAGTCCCTTGGACAGCAGGGAGATCCAACCAGTCAATCTTAAAGGAAGTCAGTCCTGAATATCCATTGAAAAGACTGATCATGAAGCTGAAGTTCCAATATTTTGGCCACCTGATGTAAAGAGCCAATTTATTAGAAAAGACCCTGATGCTGGGAAAGATTGAAGGCAGAAGGAGAAGGGAACGGCAGAGGGTGAGACTGTTGGATGGCATCACCAACTCAATGGACATGAGTTTAAAAAACTTCTGGGAGATGGTAAAGGCCATTGAAGCCTGGCATAATATCTTCCATGGGATCACAAAGAGTCAGACACAACTGAGTGTCTGAACAACAACAGAATAATGAAAACTCTTTCAAAAATCGAGAAAACTAGTAGAATAAAAATACAAAATAACAAAAAAAATTCTTTGCAGATTAGAAAACAATTTTAAAGTTCTGTTACCTCTTCACAAATTGTTTCGTACCTAATATTATCAAGAAGTATTTACTGAAATGTGGAATGAGGGCAGAAGTTAGAAGGGGTTAAAAAAGAAATGACATTTTAAAATCACACAATAGATAAATTTTTGTAGATGCTTAAGAGAGACTGTTGAACAGAACGTAAAAAAAAAAGCTCTCCCTCATGTAGCTCAGTATGACTATTTTAACATGTATACAAAAGAGAAACAAGTAAAACACTTACAATTTTTCTTGAGACTTCTTTCCATTTCACACTAATGTTTTCCATTTGTGGTACTATTAATACTGTTGATGAGGCAGTTCTTTATTGTTGAGTCATAAGTTGCTCAGTTAAGGTAGTCATATATGTTTTTGGTAGATATTTTGGGGGGCAAGAAAAAAGTAAACATGCATTACTTGAAAACTTTTTTTTTAATCTAATGCTACCTATCAGCAGTTGGGTGTTAATGCTTAGATATTTTAGTCATCTCTCTTTCTTTCTCTCAACTTTATTTGACCTGTTCATCATTTTCTTCCAGGCCACAACACACATCACACATCACAGGAAGATCTGATTCAGTAAGTGTCCAGTAGTGGTACAATCAGGCCAGGAATTACATGGACTTGGCATTATTGTGGCATCACTCTGTCTAAATCTTCAAGGTATTTTTTTATTCAACAAAAAATTGATACTAAGACCTAAACATTTATTAGACAGCAGTTCTTTCAAGTTTGCAAACCATGGAGAAAAAATTCAATTAATAATACAACACTATAAAAATTTAAACAGTTCTTAGTAACTAAAACACAAATTTAACAAGAATCCTAAGGATATTTTTCATATTTGAACCTACATAATATAAAGGCCAACAAAATATTAGCATAATTCTTAGAGAAAACAAGTTGCTTTAGATAGCTTAGTATAGCTGAGAAAGGTTGGAGGGATCTTTCCAAATGCACTGATTAGCAAAATTAAAATTGAAATGTTCTATACCAAGTAGATAATAAGCTTAAGGGTAAAGCTGTTCCTAATTGAAAAACTTACCCTTAAGAGAAATGTAATACCAAATTAAGGAGAACAAAAACGCACAAAGTCCTTTAGATTCTTAGATACCTATGAAAAAAGTTTAATATGCTTAAAAATGAACTAAAGAAAAATACCTTAACCATTGGAATATGAGCCACTGGGTTCATATTCCTCTATTTTTAAAATGTGATCAAAACAGCATGTAGATTCAGAATGAATGACTTAAAAAACTGATGTATTTCAAAACACGTTTTTTAGTGGATTTGCTTGTGTTTATTGCTGTTCCTAAATGATCTTTAAGCATACAGTTCATCTGATTTTGCTGTCATTCATTTTGAAGCCTTATGTTGTGTAATTGATACCCAATAAGATAAATTCATAACTCTATATACTGTATTTTATTTTACAATTCTTTCATATAGATCTCCCAAAGTATTCAAATGAAGTAATATTGGTAGAAGGGTGATCATGGATCTTTATTAGATCAAAAAAAGAAAAAAGAAGCATGGAAGAAATGACATAACAAAGCGATCATAAATAAATGTAGCCTAGGTATTCCATTTGTAAAAAATTACATATATGTTAGTATTCTTTACAAATAAGAGCCTTTAAATTTGAAGCCTATGAATGTCAGTAGCTAGACGTCACTTTTCAATACTGCATAAACTTGTAACAAAGAAGAAAATCAAGGAAAGGAAAAAAATATTCAGCATGCATAAGACACCATAGCACATAATAAGCAAAAACAACTCTACTAGTCAACATTCTTATTTCTTTTTAATTTGGAAGTTTCTTAGTGTTTAAATAGATAAATGTGCTACCATGTTGTTACAAATTAATGCTAATACTACCTTTGAAGAAAATTCTTCATAATTTATAAAAGCTGTTCTTTCAAAACAAGTACATTTTATAGCCTCTGATAATTATGCTCAGCCAGTAGCATGCCAAAAAAGATACCATCAATGTTATGAACAGAGACATTTAGCATATTAAAAGTCTGAGAGAATACACTTTAATGCTCTACTGTTAATTTCTTTGTACTTGTCTGGTGTCTAATTGTGTTCATATTCCTTTTAAAGTTTATAATATGCATCTGGTTCTTCTGGATTTTTTAAAGCTTCCAGGACGTGCCACAGTCTTAGAATAAAAGACAAAAATTACTTTTAAAAACTCTCCAGCATGAAAATTTAAACAGTATATTCTTCAGATCCAGGGAATACAGGTGATAAAACAACTTACATTTTAGTGGCAAAATTCCTTATTTGCTTAAAATTTAATATATGTTATTTTACCCAAATCTTTCAAAAATAAACCAGAGACTGAGTTCTCAAAGCAGAACTTGATACTTTTGAACTGCTAGCAAGACTGTGATCATAAAATTCAATTTTCTTTGTGTTTCTTTGCTTAAGAATCTATAAATATTTATGAGTTGTTGGACATATATCTATTCTACAAGAATGTTCACCTTTGAATAGACTAAGTAAGTGCTTGTTTCTTTGTACTCAAAACATGAGTAATCTTTACAAAGAATTATTTTTACATAAATAATGTAAGATAAAAATGCTAGTATCTCCAGGATAAATTCTATTCTTTATTACAATTAAATTTTCTATTGATGTTGTTTTACCTTCAAGTGTAGAACAAAGTGATTTATATATATATGATAATTATATATGATTCATATATATGATATATATGATTCATACATATATATGATAATATATATGGCTTCATATATATTATCACATATAATCACATATATCACTTCATATATAATATCACATATAATCACTTCAAAGTGATTCATATATATATATGATAATCATAATATATATGATTCATACATATATGTGGTAATATATATGGCTTCCCAGGTGACTCAATGGTAAGCAATCCACTTGCCAAGGCAGGAGACATGGGATTGATCTCTGGGTGGGGAAGATCCCCTGGAGAAGGCAAGGCAACCTACACCAGTATTCTTGTCTGAAAAATCCCATGAACAGAAGAGCCTGGCATGCTACAGTTCATGGGGTCACAATAAGTTGGATATGACTTACTGACTAAACAACAACAACAACAAAATAGCATATATCATATACATATATACACATATATGTGTGTGTATGTTCTTTTTCAGATTCTTTTTCACTATATTATTAAAGGACATTGAGTAGAACTCCCTGTGCTATACGATAGGTCCTATAGCTACCTATTTTATGTATAGAAGTATATTTATGTTAAACACCAACTCCTAATTTATCTCCCCCACTCTGCCATACACTTTGGAAACCATGTGTGTTTTCTTTATAGACTCATACACAATTACATTTTAAATGTGAACAAAATAAATCAGAAAGGAAAGGCTGTTAAATTCTGAGAAAATATTACATACATTCATGCAGTGTATTTAACAAATTATTTTTATTTGGAACATACTATAGAGTTCATTTTCTCTTTTGTGAAAAAAATGAATAAGCATTAAGAAGAAATAACTGTCATATAAATATAAATTTTTACCAGTTCTTTTTGTTAAAATATCATTTGGGGTATAAAATGCAGTATTTAAAATATGAACTGAAAACAAATTGTAAAATTGTAGAATTTATTTTCATTCACAGAGTAAAATATCTTTTGAAATGTTCTAACGTTAAATAAATCCATGTTGCCATAGCCAGAATACATTAGAGTGAAAGTTTCAGCATATACAAGACTACACATATAGCGATAAAGTGTAATATAACATAATCCAGTAAGATATATTTAAATATAAAAATGAATATTTTAAGTTGTATTTATTAAATCTGAGAGCAATATTTCTTCTTCTGTTTTTCAATTTACTTAATTGTCCTTGGTCTTTGTTGCAGTATATGGGATCTAGTTCCCTGATCAAGGATTGAACCTAGGCCCCCTGCATTGGGAGCTTGGAGTCTTAACCACTGGACCCTAGGGAAGTCCTGTATAATTCAATATAATATACATATAACCCTCTTACAAAGAGTTAGGGTTCAATGAAATTTTGATACATATTCTGGAATTCAGACAATTGCAGAAAAGCTGTTTCCCATTTTTAAAAAAAGTCTATGACTTAACTGTATATTTATAATTTCACATGAAGGATAGGATATCATCTTTCCTTTCCATCAGTACAATTATATATGTGCCACTCCTCTCAAGATATAAGTCAATACAAATCCTAGTAAGCAGACTGTCAGCTGGCTGGATAGACCTAGACTGGTTTAGCAGAATGAATTTGGGTATAGCAAGCTAAAGTATCATCTGTATAGTTAAGGCTATGGTCTTTCCAGTAGTTACCTATTGTCAGGGTACGTTCAACTTTAAGGGATTCAATATGTTGCATCTTCTTCCTTTGTGTGCTGTTTCTCAAGGACTCTCTGCTCCTTATCAGTTCCTGGAATACAGAGAGAAGCAGAGCTGCAGGTAGTTCTCAGGACTGAGATCATGGAAATGAGCAGCTGCTTGGATTCCCTTCAGTGACTCTCTTCAGTGACCTTTTACTTATAAGACTATCCATTTTGTTGCAACTGATGGAATTTCATTCTTAATGGCTGAGTAATCAATTTATTGAAGATATATAAGCATGCGTTTCTGCAAATAAAGTTCCCTTGTTCCACTAGAGACTTGGGTCCCCCGTGTCCTTCTTTTCTTCTCTTTTCTTCGTCAAGTCTCGTCCACAGGTCCCAGTCTGTAAAAGACCATAACAAGTGGCACCAAAACAGGGACCTGGATTACGCCCTTGGCAAGCGGACAGAGTGACTGTGGACCTGCGGAGGTCAGTAAGTGTGGGGTTTCAAACAGCTGCAAAACCCCACCACCTTTCTACTTTACTTCATCATTTATTTAAAGTTTAAGGACTTTCAGTTTCACGTCAGCAAATAGAGGCTTGTCTCAAAACGGTGGTTGAACTTAATCCCTCATTCCCTGATGAAGGCAGTTTATATTTAGAAATTTGGAAGCGGGTTAAACAGAATGTAGAATGAGCCGCAAGACAGGAAAAAACTATTCCAATCAATTTCTGGCCCCTATGGGCTCTTATTAAAGCTATGATTTTGCCATTTCAAGGTAATTTTAGCCCCCCTGATATTTGACAACAGGCAGAACACTTGTTACATGAATTAGATGATAAAACTTTACAAAAAGCCAAATTAGAGCAACATAATATATTTCAGAATTATCCCACCAGCCCTGCTCCGGCTCTTGCAATGGGTGCCAAACCGTAAGTCCCCTCAACTCAAGGACAAGATGACTCTGACAATGATTCTTCTAAGGCTCTTTTTGACACTAAGGCTGACAATACTTCTCTTGATAACAATGATAAGCCTTTGGCATGCACTCATATTTATGAAAAAATACTATCCACTTATTCTCCTTCATGATGAAGGCTTTCTGAGTTACTGGTTTTGCAGTCTCAAATCTCTAAGGCTGTTGGTTTCTCTGCTTTTCCTGTTTTAAGAAATACTAACACCCAAAGACAAATAATACCTCAATACGAAGGCATTGATTTTTCTCACATGCAACAAATGAAAAAAGCTGTAACCATGTGCAGCCCTCATTTGCCTTTTACTAAGGAACTTTTAAATGCTATGGTATCTTCTATTGGAAATTTTGCTCCTTATGGTTGCCAACTTTTGATAAGGCCTCTTCTTAAACCAGGAGACTATCTTCAATGGACAATGTGGTTTTAGGATGTGGCCTGAGATTGTGCCAATTCTAATGCTTGAGTTGGCACTCCCCAAAACTAAATTACTTTTGAAATGTTAACAGGTACAAGGCAATTTGATGATATAGAAGCTCAAATACAAACCCCCCTTGGTGGAAAACTATCTTGACTATAATAATTGTAGTCATCTTATTCTTACTGTTTGCTTTTTATATCCATAACTATATGATGAACTTTGTATCTAAGTGGCTTAGGCATTTAAGTTACAAATGATTGTTCATGCTCCTGCAGTTTCCACTGCCTCAGGGCCCCTGGATCAGAGACCCTCAATATGAGGATAAGGAGAATATATTGCCTCAACAATTTAGGGTCTATGTCCCTTCCCAGCAGGAAGAAAACGCAATATTGGATCCCTTAAAGTTGAATGTCCCCTGACAACCTATAGTTGTGAAAGCTTGACCCTAAAAAAGGCAGAGCACTGAAGAATTTATGCTTTCAAACTGTGGTGCTGTAAAAGACTCTTGAGAGTCCCTTAGACAGCACAGAGATCAACCAATCAATGTTAAAGGAAGTCAACCCTGAATATACATTGGAAGGACTGAAGCTGAAGTTCGAATACTTTGGCCACCTGATGCGTAAGCCAACTCATTGGAAAACACCCTGAAATATTGAGGGCATAAGGAGAAGAGGGTGACAGAGGATGAGATAGTTGGATGGCATCACTGATACAAAGGACATGAACTTGGGCAGTCTCCAGGACATGATGAGGGACAGGGAAGCCTGGTATGTTGCAGTCCAAGGGGTCACGAAGAGTCAGGCCTGACTTGGAGACTGAACAATAACAAGCTAAAGCTAACCATGTTTAAGTTAAACAAGGAGTGTTATTAGAGAACAATTGGTTATAGTTCCCTTTTATCATTAAAACATTGTATTTTTTTAACTTACTATTCTGTAGAGCAGAGTGGCTCAGCAGAAGCATGCTGGGCCCATAATCCAGAGGTCAGCGGATCAAAACCATTCTCTGCCATTGGTGTATTTTGGGCTTCCCTTGTGGCTCAGCTGGTAAAGAATCCACCTGCAATGTAGGTAGACCTGGGTTCAATCCCTGGGTTAAGAAGATTCCCTGGAGGAGGGCATGGTAACCTCACTTCAATATTCTTGCCTAGAGAATCCCCACAGACAGGGAAGCCTGGCGGGTTACAGTCCATGGGATCACAAAGAGTTAGACATGACTGAGTCACTAGACACAAGATTTTGATAGAGGATCCTGGAAAGGCTCATGAGAATAAAACATACATATAAATCAAAGAGGTAAAATATAAGTATTTCTAGAGAATTAGTGTTAGTGAAAGTTGCTCAGTCATATCCAACTCTTTGCAATCCCATGGACTGTAACCTGTTAGGCTCCTTTGTCCATGGGATTCTCCAGGCAAGAATACTGAAGTAAGGTTTCTATGCCCTCCTTCAGAGAATCTTCTGAATCCAGGAATTTAATCCAAATCTACTAACATGGCAGGAGAATTCTTTACCATCTGAGCCACCAGAGAAACCCTCAAAATCTTAGCTTTAAAAACTGCCTTCTTGGGCAAAAACCTGAAATTACAGACTTGTTAAAACAAAGTTTTTCATAATATGTTTATCAGACATCAAACATACAGAATATAATTGCTACCTTTCACAATATAAGTGTTTGCATTTGGGGAGTAGCTGAAGATAATTTTGAAAGTACTACAACTTCAAGGATGGGATTGCATAGACACGGGATGGTCAGTCTTTATCTGGGACTTTCACCTCTGGCAGAGTCACTAATGCCTCTATCATGGACAGAAGAAACCTTCGAAAATCTAGAGAAAAATAGTCAGAGAACACTGCTTCAAAGCTAAGTCTATGACATGTTCAAGTAACTAACAGAAATAGATGTGGGAGCTTTTAAAAACATCTTTCTTCAACTGTGCAATTAGACTTTCTGCACTTGAATGGTAGCTTCAGTATTTTATAGTTGATATTTCGATGTAATTTAATTCACAGATGACTCATTGCATAGGTCATGTGGCCATTCTCAGTTACTGGTGCTATGTTATTCTTGAGTTTGTCTATTTTCTGTTTCTCCAACTAGAATATACACATCCTAGATACAATGATTTTTACATCCTGTTCAATGCGGTATCCTCAATTAATAACATACTGCCTGATGCATATTAGGTTTTGTAGGTCAGTCAAATAAATGAGTACACACATGAATGATGTAATGCATAACACAAGAATTGTTTGCTTAGTTGGGTTTTGCATTCTCCATCAGTTTGCAAGAGTTATTAATATATTGACAAGATAAGTGTCACAAAGTGGTGATCTGGTATAGGCTTATGTCCCTTACAGAAAGTGGTGACCTCTGCCAAGATGAGCAATCTGGGAGGTCTGTGACCACACAAATGAGATTTCCTTTTTTTTAACTCACAAAGTAGTGCTGTGTAGGTTGAGACATCTTTGGGTACAGTAGTCTAAGAAAGTAAGGTGTAGATAACTTTGGATTATGGGGGGTTTATATCACAGAATAGATATGAGACGTATCATGGAGCTTACTAAACATTACTAAGCAAAATATGCAAAGTAAGAGGCCAAGCAAAATATGTGAAGTAATAGAATGATGGTGAAAGAGTTAATTATAGACAGGTTCTAAAAGAAAATTCATATATCTCTAATGTAGGTACAAAGGTGGAGGTATAAAAAACTGGCCACCTGATGCAAAGAGCCAACTCATTGGAAAAGACCCTGATGCTGAGAAAGATTGGAGGCAAAAGGAGAAGAGGGAGGCAGAGAATAAGATGATTAGATAGCGTCATAAACTCAATGAACATGAATCTGAGCAAACTGCAGGAAATAGTGGAGGACAGGGAATCCTATTGCGCTGCTGTCCATGGGGTGGCAAAGAATCACATACGTTTTAGTGACTGAACAACAACAAATAAGAAACTAGCAGGGAATGAGGCAGTAAATTGGCTAAAGATCTTGTGTTCTATCTGACTATCGGATGTTTATTTTGAAGACAGAGTGAAAAATATTAAGGAAATTAATGTTTATTAGAAACAGTAAGATAATTTTATATAATTATTATAACAATGGATCATCCAACAGGTTTTAATCTAATAAGATAAAATCTTAAGAATTAATGTGTATCATGTAATGTATTATGCAGAAATAAAAAAATTTTGTCTTTTCTACAGAATAAAATATAAATTGCTAAATCTTATTCACATTTCTTTCCACTAAAAAGTAGCCATATTTTTTCCCCTATTGTTCTTTAGAATTCTTGACATTATGATATCATTAATGTTCTACAGTTTGTCAAGATAAAGCTGATATTCCCATCACAAAATAAAGAATTCTACTAAAAAAATTTTCATCATTCCTCTTAAGTTCTGTACTTCAACACATTCTCTGTAAAGATATTTAAATTCTTTGAACACATTGTATATTTATTCTCTTCAAATATAAATGGTTTATTAGATTATTATTACTTAATTATATAATTTTTTATATTTAAATCCCTTAGTAAACTAGGAGTTTGAGATTACCAAATACAAACTGCTAAATATAAAATAGATAATAAAAAATAATAAAACAGATAACAAAGTTCTACTATTTGCAATATCCCATAATAAACCACAATGGAAAAGAATAGGAAAGAGAATATATATATGTATATACATATATGTATTACACACACACACATATAATTGAGTCACTTTGTAGAAAATAACACATTATTACAAATCAACTAAACTTTGGTAAAATATTTTAAAAATTAAATTCCTTAGAACTTCTAAATTATTTGTTCTTTACTCTTGCACCTCTAAAACATGAGCAAGAAAAATGATATGTGAGAGTTTCAGCTTGATTTTCAAGATTACTTAGATACTGTTGTCTCAGCTTTTATTAAGAATTACACAGAAATGAGTCTGGCTCCAATTATAGAATGTGTAATGACTGATTTTGCTAAAAATCTGTTATAATTGTTCACTAATCCAGCAGTATCCATTTTGCTGTTCAGTCACAGTGTGTGTCTTACTCTTTGCAACTCAATGACCTGCACCATGCCAGGCTTCCCTATCCTTCTCTATCTATTGGAGTTTGCTCAAACTCATGTCCCTTAAGACAGTGATGCCATCCAACCATCTCATCTTCTGCCATCCCCTTCTCCTCCCACCCTCAATCTTTCCCACTATCAGGGTCCTTTCCAATGAGTCATCTCTTTGCATCAGGTGGCTAAAGTATTGGAGCTTCAGCTTTAGCATCAGTCCTTCCAGTAAATTGTTGTTGTTGTTGATTTCCTTTAGGATTAACTGATTTGATCTCCTTGCTGTCCAAGGGGCTCTTAAGAGTTTTCTCTAGCACCACACTTCAAAAACATCTGTTCTTAGGCCCTCAGTCTTCTTTATGGTCCAAGTCTCTCATCCATAGATGACTACTGGAAAAACTATAACTTTGACTATACAAACCTTTGTCAGCAAAGTGATGTCTTTTATCTCTAATATACTGTCTAGGTTTGTCATAGCTTTTCTTCCAAGGAGCAAGTTAATTCAACAATATCCATGCATATGGAAAAAGACAAACTTTGTCAGAAGACAAACACATAGTTATTTTTAAAAGCACAAGTCATCAATTTATAGGCCAAATTGTTTCTAGTATACATTATTTTATTAAAAGTATGATTCATCATATTTATTATAATCAGTAACTTTTTAAATTCTATAAGCAGTTTAACTCAGAAATGACAAGGTGAACTCATTTAAACATTCAAATCTGGTAAATGGATTTTGCAGAAAAACTTTGGCACCCTTCAATTTATATATGTATTTTTATTGTCCTGTGGAAAGTTATAAAAATTAATCATATCCAAAAGCAAAACATATCCTCAGTGAAAGAGAAAATCAGAAGACCCTAATAAACATATTTAAATGAAGCAGGATATGGAGAACAAAATGATAATAATAACCACAGAAACAACAAAAATTCATTCATGTGAAAATTTTAATAAATATTTTTCTAAAGAATTCAGGCCAAAGACTAATCACATCTAAAATGTCAAATTCACGAGTCTGTTCTATACATCTGCATTTCTCATGGACTCTGTGGAAGAGGGCAAGGGTGGGATGTTATGGGAGAATGGCATTGAAACATGTTAATTATCATATATGAAATCAATTGCCAGCCCAGGGCTGATGCTTGGGGCTGGGGCACCGAGATGACCCAGGGGGAGAGAATCGGGAGGGAGGAGGGAGGGGCGTTCTGGAGGAGGAGCATATGTAAACCCATGGCTGTTTCATGTCAATGTATGGCAAAACCAACACAATAAAGTAAATAAAATAAAATAAAATAAAATGTCAAATTCGTATTTGCAAAATATTTGTAATGGTATAATTCATATTATCCCTAGGAATAATTTGTATTATTCCTAACTCTGAATCTAAAGATGTTGAGTGACTTCTGATTTTGGGTTATTAAAGGGGAGTCAGCCTTTGCATAATTCAGAAATACCTGAACTGGAAGCCACCATGTATGAAGTTCAGTCACCCTGAATCTGCCATGCTGTGAGGAAGTGAAGCCTCATAGAAAACATTCACTCTTGCTATATTCTATCTAAATTCCTGATCCACAAAATCTGTGAGCATAATAAAAGGTTGTTTTAAGCCTGAGGTTTCAGGTGGTTTGTATTCAGCACAGTAACTGGGTTCTAATATAATCGCCATTTAAATGCCAGTATTTTTAATGGATTTTATTTTCAAGACATACAGTCTTAAAAAAAAATAGTTAAGATTTAGATTTCAATATAGGCAGAAACCTTTGAATTCCCAGATGTTTGCAACTCTCTAAGCATGTGGATAAGCCTGAATTAGAAATGCTAGGAATTATTTTTGTGAAGTCTGGCAGCAGTTCTGCTACGTGAGAGCAGCTGCTGGCTTTAAAAATAAGGGTTGCACATATTTAATAGCAAAACTAATATCAGCTTATTAAAAATGCATTATCACATTGTTTATTCTGTCCAATGACAGATGCAAAACACGTATATCTTTATTTAAAATTCAGTCTTGAACTGTTTTAGACAAATGGGCTGCTCCTTCATTCACAACAGATAACAAAATAAAAATAGGGATTTCAAGAGTGCATATAGAGCAAAATTCAATTTCCAAGAAATATTTTTATTTTTACCTTCCCATAGTCAAGAATGTCCTTGGTGACATTTATTTCCAGAAAAAAAACTGAAACAAAGAACATCCGTGACAGGATATGCTGCTGATTCTACATCACTCCATCAGTTAACAGTGACATGCTGGTGGCTTAGCTATAGATTGATTATATTACAAAATTGAATACATTTAATATAATTTGATCCACTAAGTAGCATCTGCCATGCACTTTTATTAATAATCTTACTAGACATGGGTAAATCAGAAAATTCTTGAAACTAACAAAAACATAGCTCATAACTAATTTCTTTAATTCTGCTAAAGATCAAAATATGGAATTACATTGAGCTTCTGTCTACAGAGCCGCAAGAGAGCATCTTCCCCTTTCTCTGCCATTATGTTTCATTTCTACTGAGGCCTGATTATTTTACTCACTAGAATTGGCCCCAAATATTTTTGCCCCTTTATCAGAATTCAGATTCAATTTCAACAGATAAGATTATGGAAACATGGGAACAACTGAAAATAATTTGAAAACCATTGTTTAAATTTCAAATTTATCTTAAACATTAATACTAACAATAGATGGATCTTCTCAAAGAAACAGCTTTGAAGAGGAAAAATTAGTGTACTTTTAAACAAAAGTATCTTACTGCATACAAAAATCTTACTGTACTTAGAAACATAACTCATGGTAGCTCTGTCCCAGTTTACATTTCTATGTAAACCATGTGGTGAATCTTGAAAACATTAATGTAACGATCAAATGACTGGGATCTTTGCAATTTTCTTTACTTTGATCTCAACAAAGACAACTAACAAGGATCAACAGCCTAAACCACATCAAATAGGGCACATGGTTCAGCCTTTTAGGAAAAGAATTAAGATTAGTACAGTAGTATTAATGTAAACAGTGGAGATGGATGGCCTCACATCAATGCTGAATCTGTAACAATCTCATCAATATTATTGCATCAGCATAGCAGTTATCTTACCCAGGGCATTTTGCTATGCTAAGTGATATAAAACCTACAAGACTGTTACATTTCTAGGGAAGCTCACAAAATCATTTTTATTACCATTTATAAGATAATGACGTGAGGTTTTTTTTGTTTTTTTTTTTTTTACTGGGGGAGAAAGGCAATTTTTTGAATCATATGAAAAACAACATAGAAAAATAAGAGTTTGGCATTATTATGACTATATTGATGATATACCTTTTATTTTTTCTTTTCAGTCAAAGTCACAGAAAGAATTTCTAAAATCATTTTCTTCTCTTGCTACTACTTTGCAGAAAGCAATACAGACAGAGAAGTCAAATAATACCCTTTAAACTGAGGTTTATTTGATGTTTGAAACCTTGGAACACCTTTAGAATTATACCTATAACGGTGACATGGCATTTAATGTTATGTTACTTCTCCCTTCTTTCTCATCTGTTTTTAAGTAGGTTTACAGACTAGCATTCAAAGCCAGTTAAACAGGGAGATGAAAGTTTACAGAGATACAGAAAGAAGGAAAAGAAGGCTTTGTTGTTAGCAGTAATAGAGGGAAGAGATTGAAAGGAGTCAAACAGGACTGAAGGAAGAGAAAGAAAACCAATAGCTGAAGTAAAAGACAGTAATCTTGGGAAAATAATAGTACTACTGTAACAGTTCAGCTTTTTACCTAGAGTGTTTAAAATGAACTTAACGTTGGCATATTAAGAAGTTTTAAATCAGGAGAAGGAGGTTTTTTAAAAATTTTTTTGATATTATATTCCCAAATATTCGATGGGACAGGGCTCTCCTTTTCTCTCCTGCTGTTTGCCTTCAGGCTATTTCACTGTTCATTAGCACCTTCGCCAGAGAGTGGGCTGGAGGAAGAACTGAGCTGAAACAGGAGTCAGTCAATTACAGCTCTCATTAGGGGTGCTGGCAAAAAAAAAAAAAAAGTATGGGTGGGCGGAGTCTGAAACTAACAGCTAAGGAGAGGTGTGGGGATTATCCAGGGTATTTTCTTGTCCAAATCATTCCGCTCCCTGAATATCAGAGATAATTGCATGTTGACTATATTATAATACATTTCCATAGCAATTACTGACATGTTTGCGGACGGGAAACAAAGCAAAAGGGTGAAGTAATTATCTAGGTCAGTGGTTCTCAAATTTGAGCTCATATTGGAATCATCTACAGAGCTTTATGTAAAAAGGCAGATTGTCAGGCTCCATCTATAGAGTTTCTGATGGAATAGGCATGGGTCGGCGCCCGAGACAATGACTTTCAAGCAAGTTCTCAAGTTCTACTGCTACTGCTGCTAGTCC
Source organism: Antilocapra americana (assembly GCA_007570785.1). Classification (NCBI taxonomy): domain Eukaryota; kingdom Metazoa; phylum Chordata; class Mammalia; order Artiodactyla; family Antilocapridae; genus Antilocapra; species Antilocapra americana. The sequence continues at coordinate 5,339,698 of ML660211.1, read as the reverse complement.
ACAGAGATCATACTCCAAAGACGGCTGATCTAGATAATTCAGAAAACATTACACAGTTGCTAATAAGGAATACAGTTGATCGACTTTAATTTTTCCTTCTTGTAGGGCTTATGAATCCTCCTAGTATTCCTACCAGAATTCTGGCACCTTTGAACTTATGGTAGCTTGATATGCAAAAAGGGAACACTGAGTTGCTATCCAACATCTAGATAGTATCCTAAAATATAATGGTAAAAGTAGGGGTAACATTTAAATATTTGCTTTCAAGTTCATTTTTATTGCATTAGGATATACTGTTTGTCAATTCAAATTGTTAATTTACCAATTAAGTCTCCTGAGTCTATAGTTTTTCTTTTCTTTTTTTTTAAATTTTCTTTACTTTATTGTGTTGGTTTTGCCATACAATGACATGAAACAGCCATGGGTATACATATGCTCCCCCTCCAGAACCCCCCTCCCTCCTCCCTCCCAATTCCCTCCCACTGGGTCATCCGGGTGCACCAGCCCCCAGCATCAACCCTGGGCTGGCGATTGATTTCACATATGATAATTAACATGTTTCAATGCCATTCTCTATAGTTTTTTTTTTTCTTTTCATTTGTTTTAGGCTATCAGAATAGCATCTAGTCTTTGAAAAAGATACATATAGAAATCTAAAGGGAAAAATGTAAAAATCTTTACTTTCTGCTTCTGCTTAACCTATAATCTAACACTAGAGACATATTGACATCTATAGCTACCCAAAAAGAACATAGACTTGCAAATATAATAGCATATACTGATAGTATTAATAGATTTTATGTGACTACTATATATTTTGGATGTAACCATTATTTATTCTTCTGTAGGCAGTTTTGTTTTTTGATTGTTTTTTGTTATTTCTCTTTCTGTGTCATTGAGATGAAAGTGATATATCTTAAGTCCAGTTATCTGTGATCCCTGAGACTGAAGGAAAAAAGGGGGCTTTGTTATTTTTTGGTGGGCTTCCAAGGTGTCCTTAGTGGTAAAGAACTGCCTGCCAATTCAAGTATATGTAAGAGATGTGGGCTTGATCCCTGGGTGGGAAGACCCCTCTGGAGGAGGGCACAGTAATCCACTCCAGTATTCTTGCCTGGAGAATCCCATGGCAGGCTATAGTCCATGGAGTCTCAAGAAGAAAAACTGAAGCAACTTAGCCCACATGTACATTATTTAGTACGTGAAGTTGCATGGGAAGCATTGTCAAATGACTGATAAGATTTTTCAGGTTATGTTGTATGAGTTTTTTAAATATAAGTATTCTAAAAATTATATGAAATTCCTAAAAATATGGTATGTCCTGATGAGGTGTTATCAGTCCTAATTTCTAAGATATGATAAATGATTAATGGATATATTTGAAGTGATTATATATGTAATTTTTATAAAAAAACTCAGTTAGAAAATATTTATTTTCTGTAAATACTATACTTCTTAGATTATCTTAGAGCTTCTATTAAAATTCTATATTGAGTAATACTATTTAATATATTTGATACTTATTAGCAGGAATTATAATTTTGTTGTCATATTTTGTGGCTTTATTACCCTATTGAATAATTTTTATGCCTGCATGCAGTCCATGGGGTTGCAAAGAGTTGGACATGACTTGCTGAGTGAACAACACACCTACGTTGCACACTTTTAGATCCCATCTTTTTTTTGTCTGCACTGAGTCTTCATTGCTGCACTGGCTTTTCTCGAGTTGTGGTGAGCAGGGGCTACTCTCTAGCTGTGGTGAGCAGGCTTCTCATCGCAGTGGCTTCTCTTGTTGTAGAGTGCAGGCTCGAGGGCCCATGGGCTTCCGCAGTTACGGCACCTGGGCTCAGAACTTGTGGTTCCTGGGCTCTGGAACAGTCTCAGTAGTTGTGACACATGGGCTTAGTTGCTTCCTCGGCGTGTGCGATCTTCACAGGGATTGAATCTCTGTCTCCTGCATTGGCAGGTGGATTCTTTATCACTGAGCCATAGAGGAAGACCCAGATTCCATCATTTTGTAAACTTTCTTTAACCTGCCTTTTAAAACTTTGGACAATTTGATGTGTAAAAATAATGCTCTTTCTTTGTTGCTTTAATTTGACTTCCTTAATAATTAATACAATCAACATTTTTATGCTTAATACTCATTTATATTTATGCTTCTGTGACATACCTGATTTAAATATTTCCTTATTTTTCTTTTAAGAATGATTATATTATTATAGTCTGGATGGACACCATTTGGCTATTATATTATTGCAAATATTTTCTCCTTGAGGGCCAGTAGTCTTTAAAATTTTGTTTGTGGTCATTTTTTCCCATGCTGCTGCTGCTGCTGCTAAGTCACTTCAGGTCTGACTCTGTGAGACCCCAAAGACAGCAGCCCACCAGGCTCCCCCATCCCTAGAATTCTCCAGGCAAGATCATTGGAGTGGGCTGCCATTTCCTTCTCCAATGCGTGAAAGTGAAAAGTGAAAGTGAAGTTGCTCAGTCGTGTCTGACTCTTAGTGACCCCATGGACTGCAGCCTACCAGGCTCCTCTATCCATGGGATTTTCCAGGCAAGAGTACTGGAGTGGGGTGCCATTGCCTTCTCCATTTTTCCCATGAATAAGTATCTAATCTTTATATATTCAAATTTATTATATTATTATGTTTCCCTTTGTGGCTTTAGCTTTTCATGCATTCTTGAAAAAATTGTCCCTTAGCCAAAGACATAGATTTGGTCTTTTTTTCCTTTATTTTTAAATAGAATATTTATGATCTTTAATATACCAGGAGTTTTGTTTGAAATAGTGTGAAGTGGAGACTTAATGGATATGATTTTCAAAACTTTTCTCAGAATCATTTACTGAACATCCTTTCTAACTTGAAATGTGACTTTTATATCATAATAAATTATCATATCTACATGGATCTTAAGGAAGTTTTTCTTTTTATCCTCAGGTCTAGAGACCAGGTATAAATTTTAAGGTTCATGAAATTCTCTGTAATTTTATGTAAAGCTTTGTGTGTTCAAATGTGCCTTTCTCCATAGTGAGTAACCTTAACTTTAATTAGTTCCTTAAATAATTATAGATGTACACATGCACACACACACACACACATACACACACACATACACACAATGCAATGTGTTAAAAGAGATTGCATTACATGAAGGAGCAAGTAGGTGAACCATTCCACTAGAATCGCTGCTATGGAATTGTGTTGGTTCTTCTAAGTAGGCAGAAATCAAGAAGCATTAGAGATGATGCTGATAGTTATTGTTTGCTGGGTAGGCAGTAAAATGTTGTTTCATTGTATGTAGAGAAAGGCCTTTTAATGCGTTCACTTAAAAATTTCCTTGAAAGATTTATAGTTTGCCCTATAGCCATCTGGATTTGAGTTTTATTTCTTTTGAATCACTGATCACTGTTTCTAGTTCTAGTACCATAGGGGCAAGTCGGTTTTCTGCTTGAGCTCTCGAGAGCTGAGGCAAATCTGAATTAATCAAAAATTGGCATGTTCTCTCTGCTAAATTTTCAAGGGAGTTTCTTCTGTATAGAGTGTTTGATAATATTGAAAACAGCATCTGTTGCAGTTTTTGCTTTGTTCACTGCTTTGTTGAAATTGGATTGTTGGTTAGTTGTCACTATGTGGAGGCTTATTGTTGTCTTAATTGAAAGGCCAACAGCTGGCTCTTTTTGTTGTGCTCTTCCCCACATGATTTTAAAGCACTCCTTGGTTTAAAATATGAAGGTGCAATTGTAAATGTCTAAAAATGATCGCATATAGATAAGGTTCTGATGCAAAATAGGACAAACACATGTTAAATTTTGAAGAATGCCTTTAAGTCCAGATGTTATTTATCTAAAATTTCTCAATAAATGAGCATCCTTCAAAATTGAAATATTATTTGTTATACAAAATAGTTTAACTTGCATTACTCATTAACTTTTGTTCCTTCTGTGATATATATGTGTTTACCCCAAAGAAACTGTTCTATTATGGAAGGTAGTCGGAAATTGTGTATAAGGAGGAGGGGCTGAAATAAAACTACACTTTGGACTTAATGGTTGGTTTTGCACAATACTTAAATTTATTAAATTAAATACCATAGGCTCATGAAAAAGGTTTACTGGATAAAGAAGAAAAAATAGTGGAGCTGTTGGCGTTCGTGTGGATATAAAGTACAATATGGAAAACTTGAGACGTCTCAAACACACAGCTGTTTCTTTCTGTAAACTATTTGCTGAGTTTCAAGGCTTACAAGAGTACATAGAACTAGGTCAATAGTTTCTAAAATTCAGTCAAGAGGGATGGGATGGAGGTAGGAGGGAGGCTCAAGAGAGAGGAGATTGTGTGTACAAATAACATTCACTTCATATGGCAGAAATCAACATAACATTGTAAAGCAATTATACTTTAAACATAAATAAATACAAAGTTAAATACAGAGTGAAAACTCTGCATTGTGGCTTTAGAAGAGAAAATATCTGCTAGAAGGAGTGGATCTGTCCCACGTGCTCTGCTGCTCTCCTCTTCAAGGCATGTGCCAAATTCTGAGGCTGAAGGGTAAGTGGCTGGAGAACTGAGTTAGGAACCTCTAAAGGACAGAGCAAGACACCCTTCTGTCTTTCAGTGCTATTGACAAGGAGATATGCCAGGCACTCAATCAGAAATCAGAGACACATTCACTTGCAACTCAGATGAAGATGGTGCAGAGGAATTTTACACTCACCAAAATGTTGATGAGCCCCAGGCCAGCCCCAGGCCTGTCTAGACTGAAGTGAATGGATCCCAGCCTGTACCTCACAGAGGAAAGAGGGGACACGATGCAAACATAGCCTTCTCAGAGCCTCTATGTTTCTTTTGCCATGAAGTCCAGGATATTATAAAAAATATACAATACATTTACAAGAGTCAACAGTGTATCAATGAAGATAATAAGAAAACAGAGATAGACAAACTACACAAAATCAGATTATTATTATTATTATATTGTAGGATATGCTTGTAATTTTCCTTTTTTGAATTTTCTGTCTTTGGTTATAGCATACATGAATAGGGCACACAGGAATTATAATCTTAATTATAAAGCATTTACTATGTACTTACCACCTAAATCCTAAATAGCTTCATTTTTATTAATTCAATTCATGATGTCAACCTCAAGTATTGTTAAAGTTAATAATTTGGAATTATCAATAACATGACAAATGTTAATATCAGACATGTAGTTTGGAATATAAGATGGAAAAATCAAATAGATGACTTTGCAGCCATAATTTTTTAATTGGCTAAATGTGTAGTTGCCTTTCTTTTTCAAATAAAAATTTGTTCAGGATTTTCAGTGGATACAAAAACATCCCTTTTTTCTTTTTAACACTGAGAGTTTCTTTTAGGGAGAAGAAGTTTAACCTATGATTATCATTAATTAAGAGTGGTTCAATGCAATTGATGGGCTGCTACTGTTGACCTCCCAAAATGAAATATAATTGAGTGGATATCACAAAGATAATAATTAACTGAACTGAGAGAGGACCTTTTAAATATTATATAAGTTAAGATTAACTGGAACATTCCCCAAGCCCCTTAAGTAGCTCATTTTTCATTGATAGGGTAGTAGAGAAATTGCATTCAGGGCAGCTGTCATCAAAAATGTGATTTCTGTAATTCCTTGCTCTTTGTTAGCAAGCTGCTAAATTTGGGATATAACATGAATTGAATTTTTCAAATAAATCAAAGAGAATTTTAACTTATTATTTGCTTAAGGTGTTTTAATATAAATGTCAATTAACATATATTAAGCATCTAAAATGAAAGTCATTCAGTCATGTCCAACTCTTTGTGACCCCATGGACTATATAGTCCATGGAATTCTCCTAGCCAGAATACTTGAATGGGTAGCCATTTCCTTCTCCGGGGGATCTTCCCAAACCAGGGATGGAACCCAGGTCTCCCACATTGCAGGCAGATTCTTTATTATCTTAGTCACCATGGAAGCCCACTTAGCATCTAAAGTATTCATGATATGGATTTCAGCACTGGGAAACGGGCTAAAAAAATATATAACTCCAATATATTTTGGGTACGAAAATCTTTATTTTCAGAGAAATTGTATGAGTGTACATTTCTTTTTACAATAAGAAAAATATTAAGTTCTTCCATCAAAGGTCATCAGAATTTTGTGTCTCAGATTATTCTCTCTAATAGCTTAAATCCAACAGACTTTGAACCCAAATATAATAATTGAGCACATATTTAATCATAATGGTTACTAGATCCAAAGTCTGCTTATAATACAATTGAACATTATTATTGAATGTCATAGAAGTAAAACTTAAAACCATATTGACTGTTTTCACTTCAATTTATTTTTGTGAAACTCAAGTATATTTTAATGATTCCTAGAAATCAGATCATACTTTCCTTTTCTGTTTAACCTGTCACTATTATAGACAACTATTTTACATTTTCCCTTCTCTCCTCAAATAGCCAACACTTCTCTGCCATCCTCAGTTTTAAACTTTTAACTTAAAATTTCTCCTCATTGATATGTTGTTTTACTTTGCTCCTCCACTGAATCTGCTCTTTACAAAACTGCCAATATCTTTAATATGAGTAAAATAAATGGCCAATTCACAGCTTTCAACTTATTTGATGAAATATATCAGAGCTATTCATGTTTTGCAGTGGTAAAAATGTAGTAAACCACTTGCCTACAATAGCTTAAAGCTCTCAATCTGAGGTTGGCAAATATATATATATATATATATATATATATATATATATATATATATATATTTTATTTGTTTGTAAAGGACTAGAGTGTGTTGGGTTTTGTGGGTCATATGCTCTCTGTTACAATTACTCTCTTTTGCCACCATGACAAGGAAATGACCATAAATGAAATGCAAGTAAGTAGATGTGTCTGTATCCTAATAAAATACTGTTTACTGAAACAACTGACCTGCTGGATGCAGAGGCTGACAAAGATAATGTAAGAGCACAGGCTTATAATCATTGGCTAATTTACATAAGGCACGACAAAGAAATGTTACCTCAGAAAAGAGTTGGCCATTATGAAAGCTGAAATTCAGAAACATATAGGTTGGAAGAAAAAAATCTCTTAAACCTAAATAGTCAAAGATACAAATAAAAAATAGTTTTAAGGACTTCCCTGATAGTCCAGTGGTTAAGAATTCACCTTGCAGTGCAGGAGGCCAGAGTTCGATCCCTGCTCCAGTAACTGAGATCCCATATATGCCGAGTCCATGGGGTCACAAAAAAATCGGACACAACTGAGTGACTGAACTGATTGACTGAACTGACTGAGGATATGAGAGGCTGTGTGACCCTATGGACTGTAGCCTGCCAGGCTCCCAATCCATGGGATTCTCCAGGCAAAAATACTGGAGTGGGTTGCCATGTTTTTCCCCAGGGGATTTTCCTGACCCAGTGATTGAACCAAGTCTCTTAGGTCTCCAGCACTGGCAGGTGGGTTCTTTATCACTAGTGTCATCTGGAAAGCCCAGGATATGAGAGTAGGGGTTCTGCCCAATATTTGTCAGCTGGAATTTCACTATTGTTATGTAGAGGGATTGTTCTATGGCTCCAGTGATCTCTTCCCAAAAGGTGAGTATTCACTGTGGTTATCCTGTCTCAAAGCTACCTTTTACTGAGTTTGTGGAGAATATATCATGCATGTGTGTGTGTTCAGTCATTTCAGCCATGTCTGATTCATTGTGACTCTATGGACAGTAGCCCGCCAGCCTCCCCTGTCAATGGGATTCTCCAGGCAAGAATACTGGAGTGGGTTGCCATGCCCTCCTCCAGGGGATCTTCCCTGGTAGTATATTATTTGTCTTTTTAATTCATGAGCTTCCAGACATAGACCAGATATGAGGTTTTCCCAATAGCCTGAACATGGAGGATGATAAATTCCTGTAAGTGATTTTTGAGTTGTCTTCCCTGCATAAGGGTCAGTGTATTATGTATGAGTGAAAGACTGAATATTCTATCCACTAGAATGATTTACAAACATGAAGTGCTGGCACTTCAGAAACAAGCCACATAGCTTCTCATTTATTTTGTTTGTTTGGAACCTGATCTACCTCCTAAGTAAAAGGAAATAAAGCAAAAATAAACAAATGAGACCTAATTAAACTCAAAAGCTTTTGCATAGCAAAGGAAACCATTAACAAAACAAAACAAAAAAACAACCAAGGGCACAACAATCCCAGCAACTATGAGTGAAGTTCTAAAAGAAACAAGAAACAAATGGTTTTAATTCCAGGGCTTATCTGTGTTTAGAAGGCCAGTCACAGAATATACCATATCTACATTTAAAATATTTAAAGAAACAAGTCAGATAGTTTCTTAAATAAGCAGTCAACAGAGAAAATGTGAGAAATAGATTGGGAAATAGGTTGAAAATAAAAGTTGTATAAAAGAAAAAACATACTCAAAATCAGTAGGTGGTTGAGACAATGACTAAATTACAGGAAAAAAGCCTATGATCATCACACTAAATATATTTTCAAAAAGTAAAATAAAATTTGACATTTAATCATTTTTTTAAGTTTCTGAGATAGAAGTTTTCAGAATATTTGAGATACAGACAAAATTATTTAACCTAATAAGGTGGAAAATGTTTTTCATAAATATAGTTCTAGATGCATATAGTGAGAGGCATGTCCTTTGTAAGTAGGGACAAATCCATTATCACTACTTACATTTGATAATGTAGGAGGTGATAGAGCAAAGGATAAAAGAAACACAGAAGCTTGAGGATTAGAAAGATGGCAATTATTTATCATTTGCAGTTAATGTGATGTTTTAAATAAGGAGAAGATGATATGGACATATTATCAGTATTGAAGAAAATAGGATAAAGTGGTAAGGTGGGAAACAAGAAAAATATACAAAAAAAATCAGTGTTAGGGAACGCTGCTCAGTACTGTGTAATAACCTACATGGAAAAAGAATTTGAAAAAGAATAGATACACATATATGTATAGCTAAAACACTTTTCTGTACACCTGAAACTAACACAACATTGTTAACCAGTTATACCTCCAATATAAAATTAAAACATAAAGATATTTTTTAAAAAATTAAAATTAAAAAATCAGTGTTTATCAACAATACTTAGAAGTTTAAATAGCACAGTAAAATAAATATTTAGAAATTAATGTAACAAAAGATATGCAAGACGTGTGGCAAGAATGCTGAAAATGTAAATCTAGTGAAAAATCAATGAGAATCTGAAGCAATGAGATATACCCAATATCAATGGATAAAATGAATGAATATCATAAAAATGTCATGTCTTCTCTATAGATACAAACAGAAGTACACACTCAAGGATTTGAAAAAAATTATATAGAATAGCAAAGAACAGAAAATAGCTTAAATCTTTCTGAAGAAGTAAAATGTGGAAGAAAAAAAAAGCCTTTACAAAATTCAGAGACTTATTTAAAGCTATTGCAATTTAGAAAGTGTAAAATGTGTACAAGGAGAGGCAAATTGACATATAGAAGGAAATAGTAAACCCAGAAATAGAGCCACACAAATATGTCACTTTGATTTAGAGTTGAGGTGGCAAAATGAGCAGCAAATATTTGTTATCCATCTGGAAAGAAAAGTGAAATTGAATTCTTCAATTCCTTTCATTGAAATGAAATTCTTCCTCAAAACATACAATTCATTCTAGATGGCTTAAAACTTGAAATTCCATTGACAAAACTTTATAGCTTTGGGGGGAATATATAGATGAATATATTTTTTTTATATTGGGAGATAGAAGTCTTCTTAAACAGATCATGATTTTTTTTTCATTAATAAAGAAAATGAACATTCAAAATGTGGCAATATTAAGTTCAAAAATTTCTGTTCTTCAAAAAATATCTTATAAAGTGTAAAATCAAGCTATAAACTTAGGAAAATATTGGCAACACATATAATATAAAACAATATTTTTGAATAACATATAATAACATGTATTACTATAATTAGAAAATTGGATTAAAGATTTACTGAACAAGACCTTGACTACCAGAGGAAGACTAGATTTTGCCCACAGCCTCCCTCCCACCAGGAAGCTTCCACAAGCCTCTTAACATCATCTATCAAAGGGAAGACAGAATGAAAACCACAATCACAGAAAATTAACCAAGATTATCACATGGATCATAGCCTTGTCTAACTCTGTAAAACTATAAGCCATGCTGTGTGGGGCTACCCAAGACAGATGGGTCATGTTGGAGAGTTCTGACAAGACGTGGTCCACTAGAGAAGTGAATGGCAAACCACTTCAGTATCCCTGCCATGAGAATCCCATGAACAGTATGAAAAGCAAAAAGATAGGCCACTGATAGATGAACCCCCAGGATGTTAGATGCCCAATATACTACTAGGGAAGAGCAGAGAAATAGCTCCAGAAGCAATGAAGAGACTGAGCCAAAGTGGAAACAACACACAGTTGTGGATGTATCTGGTGGTGAAAGTAGAGGCCAATGCTGTAAAGAAAAATAGTGCATAGGAACCTGGAACGTCAGGTCTACGAATCAAGGTAATTGGGAAGTGGTCAAACAGGAGATGGCAACAGTGAGCATCAACATTTCAGGATCAGCAAACTAAAATGGACTGGAATGGGTGAAATTAATTCAGATGACCCTTGTATCTACTGCTGTGGGCAAGAATCCTTTAGAAGAAATGGAGTAGTCCTCATAGTTAACACAAGAGTTCAAAATGCAGTTCAGTTCAGTCGCTCAGTCATGTTGTACTCTTTGCGACCCCATGAACCGCAGCACAAAAAGCCTCCCTGTCCATCACCAACTCACGGAATCCACCCAAACCCATGTCCATTGAGCCAGTGATGCCATCCAACTATTTCATTCTCTGTTGTCCCCTTCTCCTCCTGCCTTCAGTCTTTCCAGCATCAGGGTCTTTTCAGATGAATCAGCTCTTCACATCAGATGGCCAAAGTATTGGAGTTTCAGCTTCAACATCAGTCCTTCCAATGCATATTCATGGCTGATTTCCTTTAGGATGGAATGGTTGGATCTCCTTGCAGTCCAAGCGACTCTCAAGAGTCTCCTCCAACACTACTGTTCAAAAGCATCAGTTCTTTGGTGTTCAGTTTTCTTTATAGTCCAACTCTCACATCCATACATGACCACTGGAAAAACCATAGCCTTGACTATATGGACTTGTGTTGAAAATTAATGTCTCTGCTTTTCAATATGCTGTCTAGATTGGTCATAACTTTCCTTCTAAGGAATAAGAGTATTTAATTTCATGGCTGCAATCACCATCTGCAGTGATTTTTGGAGCCCCCAAAAATAAAGTCAGCCACTGTTTCCACAAGTTTGCTTGGAGTACAAAATGAAGCATGGAAAAGGCTAACAGTTTTCCCAAGATAATACATGGGTCATAGCAAACACCTTCTTCCAATAACACAAGAGATGACTCTACACATGAACACATGAACAGCACCAGATGGTCAATACCGAAATCAGATTGATTATATTCTTTGCAGCCTAAGAGAAAGTCAAAGTGAAAGAAGAGAGTGAAAAAGTTGGCTTAAATCTCAACATTCAGAAAACTAAGATCTTGGCATCTGGTCCCATTACTTCTTGGCTAATAGGTGGGGAAACAGTGGAAATGGTGACAGACTTTATTTTCTTGGTCTCCAAAATCACTGCAGATGGTGACTTCAGCCATGAAATTAAAAGACACTTGCTCCTTGGAAGAAAAGTTATGAACAACCTAGACAGCATATTAAAAAGCAGAGACATTACTTTGCCAACAAAGGTCCATCTCAACAAGGCTATGGTTTTTCCAAGAGTCATGTATGGATGTGAGAGGTGGACTATATAGAAAGCTGAGCACTGAATAATTGATGCTTTTGAGCTGTGGTGTTGGAGGAGACTCTTGAGAGTCCCTTGGACTTCAAGGAGATCCAACCATTCCATCCTAAAGGAAATCAATCCTTCATTGGAAGGATTGATGCTGCAGCTGAAGCTCTAATACTTCAGCCACATAATGTGAAGAACTTACTCTTTAGAAAATACCCTGATGCTGGGAAAGATTGAAGGCAGGAGGAGAAGGGGACGACAGAGGATGAGTTGGTATCATCTCATGGCATCAGCATGAGATGACATCACCGACTCAATGGACATGAAGTTGAGTAAACTCTGGGGGTTGATGATGGACAGAGAGGCCTGGCGTGCTGCAGTCCATGGTGTCACAAAAAGTTGAACACAAATGAGTGACTGAACTGAACCACACTGAACTGAAGATGGAGAAGCTTATACAGTCAGCAAGAACAAGACCGGAGCTGACTGACTCGTATCATGAACTCCTTATTGCAAAAATCAGACTTAAATTGAAGAAACTAGAGAAAAACCCACTAGGTCATTAAGATATGACCTAAGTCAAATATTTTACTATTATACAGTGAAAGTGATAAACAGACTGAAGGAGTTACATCTGATAGAGTGACTAAGGAACTGTGGAAGAAGGTTTGTGATATCGTACAGAAGACAGTGATCAAATTCATTCCCAAGAAGGAAAAATGCAAAGAGACAAAACAGCTGTTTGAGAAGGTTTTAAAAATAGTTGAGAACAGAAGAAAAGCAAAAAACAAAGGCAAAAAATAAAGGTATATCCATCTGATTGCCAAGTTCCAAAGAAGAGATAGGAAAGCCTTCCGAAGTGAACAGTGAAAAGAAAGAGGTAAACAATAGAATGGGAAAAGACTAGAGATCTCTTCAAGGAAATTAGAGATACCAAGGGAACATTTCATGCAAAAAATGGGCTCAATAAAGGACATAAATGGTATGGACCTAACAGAAGCAGAAGATATTAGGAAGAGGTGGCAAGAATATACAAAAGAACTATACAAAAAACATACTAATGACCCAAATAATCACAATTGTTTGATCCCTCACCTAGAGCCAGACATCTAGGAATGTAAAGCTATGTGGGCCTTAAGAAGCATCACTAAAGCTAGTAGAGGTGATGGAATTCTAGCTGAGCTATTTTGGATCCTAAAAGATGATGCTTTTAAAGTGATGCACACAATATGCCAGTAAATTTGGAAAACTGAGCAGTGACCACAGGACTGGAAAAGAACAATTTTCATTCTAGTCTCAAAGAAAGGCAATTTCATAGAATGTTGAAATTACTGCACAATTGCAGTCATTTCACACAGTAGCAAAGTAATACTGAAAATTCTCCAAACTAGACCTCAACAGTATGTGATTTGAGAACTTCCAGATGTTCATGCTGGATTTAGTAAAGTCAGAGGAACCAGAGATCAAATTATCAACATCCATTGAATCACAGAAAACTAAAGAGAATTCCAGAAAAATATCTACTTCTGCTTCATTGACTATGCCAAAGCCTTTGACTGTGTAGATCACAGCGAACTGCAAAAATACTTAAAAAGATGTGAATACCAGACCACTTTATCTGCCACCTGAGAAACTTGTATGAAGGTCAAGAAGCAATAGTTAAAAACAGTCATGGAACAAAGGACTTGTTCAAAGTTGGGAAAGGAATACATCAAGAATGTTTATTGTCATCCTGCTTATTTAACTTATATGCAGAGTACAAGATGAGAAATGCTGGATGAAGCACAAGCTAGAATCAAGACTGTCAGGAGAAATATCAATAACCTCAGATATGCAGATGACACCATCCACCACCCGATGGCAGAAAGCAAAGAAGAACTAGGAGTCTCTTGATGAAGGTGAAAGAGGTGAGTGAAAAAGCTGACCCAAAAGACAACATTCAAAAAACCAAGATCATGACCTCTGGTCCCATCACTTCATGGCAAATAGATGGGGAAACAATGGAAATAGTGGAAGACTTTATCTCCTTGGGCTCCAAAATCACTGCAGATGGTGACTGCTGTCACGAAATTAAACAACTCCTAGAAAGAAAATCTATGACAAATCTAGGCTGCATATTAAAAAGCAGAGACATTACTTTGCTGGCAAAGTCTGTATTGTCAAAGGTATGGTTTTTGCAATAATAGTGTATGAATTTGAGAGTTGAACCATAAGGAACGCTGGATGCCAAATAATTGATGCTTTTGAGCTGTGGTGTTAGAGAAGACTCTTGAGAGTCTCTTGGACTGCAAGGAGATCCAACCAGTCAACCTTAAAGGAAATTAGTCCTGAATATCATTGGAAGTATTGATGCTGCAGCTGAAGCTCTAATACTTTGACCACCTAATGTGAAGAACTGACTCATTGGAAAAGACCCTGATGCTGGGAAAGATTGAAGGCAGGTAGAGAAGGGGATGACAGAGGATGAGATGGTTGGATGGCATCCCCGATTCAATGGGCATGAGCTTGAAAAAACTCTGGAGTTGGTGAAGGACAAGGAACCCTGGACGTGCTGCAGTCCATGGCGTCACAAGTAGTCAGACACAACTGAACTGAACAACAAAAGAGTATATAATGATCCATATAAAGAACATATAATAGGAAGACTATGTTTTAATAATCTTCTCCTGTATAACAAACCATTCTAAAATGCTGGATGAAAACAAGTACTATCCTTTTTTTTTTTTTTTTATAGTTCTGTGACATAGTGCGTTTTGGATGGCTTGCTTATAGCCTACATTGTTGACTTGGATTAAGAGACACTAGCAGATAACCTTGGATGTCATGATCTTATTTCAGCTTTGGGTGTCTCAGTGGTTGACTGCCTGGGACTGTCATCTTCCAAATCCTCTCACCATATGACTTCTCCATACTCCTTTTTAGTCAAGCTTCTTTACATGATGGCTTAGGGTTCTGAGAGTAGAGAAGGAGATACTAAGGGATTTTAAGCCTAGGTACAGAAATAACACAACATTCCTTCTGTCTCATTCCATATGTCAAAAGAAGTCACAGATTGGAGGGGAGGAAACACAGATACTAACCTTTGTTAAGAGAAATGGCTTTAGAAAACCTTAAGGATAAGAGAATCTTTGAGATTCTCTCCCTATTTTTTTCCTTTTGGTAAATTAATTTATTTAATTGGAGGCTAATTACTTTACAATATTGTGGTGGTTTTTGCCATACATTGACATGAATCAGCCACGGGTGTACATGTGTCGCCCATCCTGAAACCCCTCCCACCTCCCTCCCTATCCCATCCCTCAGGGTCATCCCAGTGCACCAGCCCTGAGCAACCTGTCTCATGCATCGAACCTGGACTGGTGATCTATTTCACATAAGATAATATACATATTTCAATGCTATTCTCTCAAATCATCCCACCCCCGTCTTCTCCCACAGAGTCCAAAAGTCTGTTTTTACATCTGTGTCTCTTTTCCTGACTTGCATATAGGGTCATCATTACCATATTTCTAAATTCCATATATATGCTTTATTATACTGTATTGGTGTTTTTCTTTCTGACTTACTTCACTCTGTATAATAGGCTCCATTTTCATCCACTTCATTAGAACTGATTCAAATGCATTCTTTTTAATAGCTGAGTAATATTCTATTGTGTATATATACCATAGCTTTCTTATCCATTCATCTGCCAGTGGACATCTAGTTTTTAAACACTTTTTTAAAACAATCTACCATTCAAACTCATACAAAAGGAGCAAATGTCATAAGCAGACATTCTCCACCAGAAAAAAAAAAAAAAACTAGTAACCAGAAAAAGAACACTCAGTAGCCTCAGCCTCATGATTAATCAAAGCAAAATAAGACCACAGTGAGTTTGTTTCTCAAGCATTTAACTGACTAGCAAAAGAAATAAAATAAAATCTGGCAATATTAAATACTAGGGAATTTCATATTTCTGAGATTCCTTGTTTTTTAAGAAATGAGGTTATTAAGTGATGCCACTTTCAGGTAAACGATTCAGCATTGTCTTGGTATGTTGAGCATCCCCATATTTTGGGTGTTAAGTCACCTCAGTCGTGTCTGACGCTTTGTGACCCCCGGCCTGTGACCCGTCAGGCTCCTCTGTCCATGGGATTCTCTAGGCAAGAATACCAGAGTGGATCCCCACCCCCTTCTCCAGGGGATCTTCCTAACCACAGGGTTGAACCTGTATCTCCTATGTCTCCTGCATTGGCAGGTGGCTTCTTTACCACTAATCATCACTTGGGAATCCATATATGCTATGATCCCCAAATTACACTTTTATGCATGACACTATCTTGCTGCAATAGACCAGAAGACATGTGTAGGAATGCTCCTGATGGCCTCATTTGTAAGAGCAATACCTGGAAACAATATCAAAGGCCATGAATGGAAAAGCAGATAAATAAAATTTGATAACCTGTTGGGCTATCAGGAGTTTAAGATGCCTAGTGGATTGTCATTAAATGTTTTTGCAGCACTGAGAGATGTTCCTTGGGTGCAGAGTCTGTGCTGCTTTCCACCTGTCTTCCCAAACATGTTCCTCCTTTGTACATAATCAAGAGCTTATTCATATGTCTAGTATTTTATGCACAATGAATGGCCATTGTTATATTTATACAATTATATAATAATGCAAAATTTCAGATTTAAGCACAGTAATTTTAGTGTGTGAATCAGGATAAATGGTAGGTGAAGTTACTTCTAATATGTTTTAATCCCTATGTTTGCAAAATATTTCATGTATTATAAGAGCAATTTTCCAATTCAACTGTGTCATATTGTTTGAGTGCATATATGTATATTATAGATCTTTCTCCATTTAAAAAGATTCTATTTTATCAAATAATTGATATTGATGTTGATTCATTTCATATTAGTTCTGTTAAGTTCAGTCACTCAATCATGGCTGACTCTTTGCGACCTCATAAACTGCAGCATACCAGGCTTCCCTGTCCATCACCAACTCCTAGAGCTTGCTTACACTCATGTTCATTGAGTCGGTGATGCCATAAAACCATCTCTTCCTCTTTCATCCCCTTATCTCCCTGCCTTCAATCTTTCCCAGCATCAGGGTCTTTTCCAATAAGTCAGTTCTTCACATCAGGTGGTCAAAGTATTGTAGTTTCAACTTCAGCACCAATAGTTTCAGTGAATATTCATGACTTATTTCCTTTAGGATTGTCTGGTTGGATCTCCTTGCAGTCCAAGGGACTCTCAAGAGTCTCCTCCAACACCACAGTTGAAAAGCATCAATTCTTCAGTGCTAAGCTTTCTTTATAGTCCAAATCTCGCATCCATACATGACTACTAGAAAAACCATAGCTTTGACTAGACAGACTTCTGTTGGCAAAGTAATGTCTCTGCTTTTTAATATGCTATCTAGATTGGTCATAGCTTTTCTTCCAAGCAGCAAGCATCTTTTAATTTCATGACTGCAGTCAACATCTGAGGTGATTTTGGAGCCCCCCAAAATAAAATCTGCCATTCTTTGTATTGTTTCTCCATCTATTTGCCATGAAGTGATGGGACTGGATGCCATGATCTTAGTTTTCTGAATGTTGAGCTATAAGCCAACTTTTTCACTCTCCTCTTTCACTTTCATCAAGAGGCTCTTTAGTTCTTCCTCACTTTCTGCCATAAGGATGGAGTCATCTGCATATCTGAGATTATCGATATTTCTTCCAGAAATCTTGACTCCAGCTTGTGCTTCATCCAGCCCAACATTTCACATGATGTACTCTGCATATAAGTTAAATAAACAGGGTGACCATATATAGCCTTAATGTGCTACTTTCCTGATTTGGAACCAGTCTGTTGTTACATGTCTGGTTCTAACTATTGCTTCTTGACCTGAGTACAGATTTCTCAGGAGGTAGGTCAGGAGGTCTGGTATTCCCATCTGCTGGAGAATTTTCTGCAGATTGTTGTGAATCACACAATCAAACGCTTTGGCATAGTCAATAAAGCAGAAGTAGATATTTGTCTGGAACTCTCTTTCTTTTCCATGACCCAACAGATGTTGGCGATTTGATCTCTCATTCCTTTGACTTTTCTAAGTCCAGCTTGAACATCTGGGAGTTCACGGTTCACATATTGTTGAAACCTGGAGAATCATTTCATATAAATGTGCTGTATTCTATGCATTTGTATTTTACAAATGGTCCGAATTAACAATTGGAATTCTCTTTTGTGGTAATAGATGTTTACTAGGGAAAATAGTGCTTCTTTAGTATCTTCTGGTCCTCTGAAGACATTCTGTGTTTGTGTAAGTTGTGAAAACTAGTTTTGATAGTTTCTATACTGAATATAAATATCTATAATACAGTCAGCATTTTTGAAAACACAGTAATCATATATTATCTAGGGAATTTCTATATAGACATGACACAGAAATAGTCCTGGCTGAGCTTTTTGATTTTGGCTGTGCTGCATCTTTGTTGCTTGGTACAGGTTTTCTCTAGTTTTGGTGAGCATGGGCTATTCTTGAGTTTTGGTGCACAGGCTGCTCATTGTGGTAGCTTCTCTTGTTGCAGAGCATGGACTCCAGGTGCACAGGCTTCAATAATTGTGACTCATGGGCTCTAGACCACAGGATCAGGAGTTGTGGTACACCAGCTTAGTTGCTCCAATGCATGTGGAATCTTCCAGGATGAGGGATTGAATCCATGTCTTCTGAACTGCCAGGCAGATTCTTCACCACTCAGTTACCGGGGAAGTCCCTAGCTGATAAAGTTGCTGTGATATTTATTTCTGAGACTATTTTGACCAATTTGGGGAGTTTTTTTCAAAAGTCATATATGCCTAGCAGGCATCTCTAACCATTAATATATGAGAGGTGCTAAGCCAATGGCAATCCACTCCAGTACTCTAGTCTGGAAAATCCCATGGACAGAGGAGCTTGGTAGGCTGCAGTCCATAGGGTCACGAAGAGTCGGACACGATTGAGAGACTTCACTTTCACTTTTCACTTTCTTGCATTGGAGAAGGAAATGGCAACCCACTCCAGTGTTCTTGTCTGGAGAATCCCAGGGATGGTGGAGCCTGGTGGGCTGCCATCTATGGGGTCGCACAGAGTCGGACATGACTGAAGCAACTTAGCAGCAGCAGCAGTTAATTTTATGTGGTTTACTGGTTTCTTAAATCTAAGACTTTGGATCTTTTTTATTCAGTTCTTTGTTGTTGTTCAGTCACTTAGTTTTCTTTGACTTTTGGAACCCCATGAATGGCAGAACACCAGACTTCCCTGTGCTTCACCATCTCCTGGAGTTCGCTCAAACTTGTGTCCATTGAGTTGGTAATGCCATCCAAACATCTCATTCTCTGTTGCCCCCTTCTCCTGCCCTCAAATTTTTCCAGCATCAAGGTCTTTTCCAGTGAGTTGGCTCTTCACATCTGTAGCCAAAGTACTAGAGCTTGAGCTTCAGCACATTCCTTCCAATGAATATTCAGGGTTGATTTCCTTTAGAATTGACTGGCTTTATCTCCTTACTGTCCAAGGGACTCTCAAGAGTCTTCTCCAGCACCACAGTTCAAAAGCATCAATTCTTTGGTGCTCAGTCTTCTTTATGATCCAACTCTCACAACCATGTGTGACTACTGGAAAAACCATAGCTTTGGCCATATTGACCTTTGTCAGCAAAGTGATGTCTCTTCTTTTTAATGCACTGTTTAGGTTAATCATAACTCTTCTTCCAAGGAGCACATGTCTTTTAATTTCATGACTTTGGTCTCTGTCCATAGTGATTTTCAAACCCAAGAAAATAAATTCTGTCACTGTTTTACTTCTCCCCTATCTATTTGTCATGAAGTAATGGGACCAGATGCCATGATCATTTTTTGAATGTTGAGTTTTAAGACAGCTTTTTCAGTGTTTTCAGTTCTATATTTATTATTCCATCTTTTCCAGCAAATTTACAAGGAAATGCAGTGTACTGAGTAAAATACTGAAAGCATTTGGATGGTTAGACATTTTAATTATGAAGCTTCTCATTTCATGTCTTTGTTTGTCATAAAAGCAGATAGTTATTGAGGCAGTTATAGCTACCTGAACATAAAGAATCAGGACTATTTCAAATGTTCATGCCAACATCATGCATATATATAACACTGAGATGGAGTATTCCATCTGCAATTATGTTTGATTGGTTTTATTTGTCATTTCCAGGCAGTCTTAAATGAATCACCAAAAAATAGTCTATCAATTCCTCAATATAAAATGATTCATTATCATAGAATGTGATAGTCTCAAAACATTGTTTCCAAAAAATGATTACCTTGCCAAAAGTAAAAGTGTCCCATCTCCTCTGAGAGTACAATAATTCAAGGCTGGAAATGTAGTTTTGTTCCATGCCTCAGTGGATTGAGCACATTTTAGCATACTGTCTAAACTCATGAATAAAAGTACAGGAAAAATGCAAATGAAATTTATGAAGTACAGTATGTTCTTCTATTGTTAACATAACTTTCCAGCTGTAAAGAATATGGCTGTCTTAAAAGAGTTATTTCTCCCTATAATCTCTATCATTTAATCAATTGTATAATTAATACTCCTTAAAGAGGATATAGAATTCAGTAATCATTCTAATAATGGAATGAAACAAAGATGTAATCTAAGGACATAAAAGTAATGGACAAATTGACATAGATTTTAATGAGAATTTCCTGTAAAAATCTTTAACGATTATCCTTTTGGAAGTGAAGGGACTATTTTTCTTAACAAAGCTCATTGTTAAAGCAGAAAGAAAATGTAAGAAAAGATAGAGAACTAGAATATTGGAATGCATAGAAAATCCTAAGAGTTGAGATTATGGAATCAGTAACATTTTATTGACTCAAACTTATGCTTTATTATTTCTGAACACTCTTTGTAAGAATAGTTTATACAGAAAACTATTCAAACATGTATTTCAAACATGTATACATGTTTGAAATACACCTAAACTCTATTTCAATTAAGATTATATATCAATAACTCTTTTAATCCAAGATTGCCTCTTACTACCTGTGTAATTTTAGATTAATGATCTAACTTTTCTATGCCTCTGTTTCCTCATCTGTAAACTAGAATAATGAAAATGACAAACTATAGTCCTATTATAAGTTGTAAATGTAAGGATCTGCCTTTACCCAAGTTATGCCCCACTCTTTGTGATCCCATAGACTGTAGCCCATCATGCTCCTCTATCCATGGAATTCTCCAGGCCAGAATACTGGAGTGGGTAGCCATTCCTTTCTCCAGGGGATCTTCCTGACCCAGGGATCAAACCCAGGTCTCCTGCATTGCAGGCAGATTCTTTACCATCTGAGGCACTAAGGGAAAAGGCAGGCCTTAATGTATGTTTGTTTGTGAAGGTGATCCCTCTTCCTTCCCAGGAATGAGAGAAGAATCATTACCACTAGAAATAGAGAAGGCCCTGGGTTCAGTCTGGATAAACAAAGCTTACCAAATAAATCTTTATTTACAACTAGCTTAATCCATTTATTTGCCTGTCCCTAATGTACCACCCCCAGAAAATTAAATCCTTTTCCCTTCTCTAGTCACTTATATAATTGCATTTTTGAAAAATGGTGTATAACTGCCTGAGTCTAGTTGTTTCTTCAGGTTCTCACTTCTTTTCTGGGAAATTTTTTGCTTATAAAAATATTAACATTGGTAACATTTCTATGCCTTTTCTCTTGTTCATCTGCCTTTTATCAATTCAATATGCAGGTCCCACTTATATATATTAAGAGGGTAGAGGAAAAGTCTTTCCTCCCCAGTGGGATGCTTTTGGGAGCTGTTAAGTATGAGGATTGGTTTCGAGAAAGATTTCATATTTCATAGAGGAAATTGTATTTGAACTACTTCCTAAAAGATGAAAGAGATTGCCAAGGTAGGAAATGGACAGATGATGGAAAAATCATGCACTTTATTCTGTGCATAGCAGGGAATTAATGCTGATCTGGGACATTGGGAAGTGATGTAACATTGTGTGTGTGTGTGTGCATGCTTAGTCGTGTCTGATTCTTTATGACCCCATAGACTGTAGCCCTCTAGACTCCTCCATCTATGGGATTTTCCAGGTAAGAATACTGGAGTGGGTTGCAATTTCCTTCTCCATGGGATCTTCCACTGGGAGGCAGATTCTTTACCACTGTGCCACCTGAGAAGCTGCTGTGTAATATTAAAGTCTGCTTAATATTGGTTAAAAGGGAAAACCTGAGCTTCTCATGTGGTGTAGAAGGTCACACAGAGGAAGATATTTTAATAGCTTTAGCCTCTGTGGTTTTGACTAAGGATGGATGTTTTTCCTAAAAAACTAGGTAGAATATAACTCTCCCCATTACCACAACATTGCAGGTGAAAGGCAGAGGGTTTACAAATTAGAGAAAGAACAAAAGGTAAATCCAAATCAGTCACTTCCAGGTTAAAAAGCAAAAATAATATTCAAAGAGCTTTTTGGAAGAAAGAATTCTCATTCACAACAAAATGGTGACACTGCATTAAAGTTAACTTTGAACAACTGCACACAGATTGTGAATACCTTGCAAATAATACCAAAAACTGACATAAATCAAAACTACATTGTAACACAAATTTCCTCTTACATTTTTCTCCCGCTAGATTATAACATCCAGAACAGAAACTGTATTATTATCTATTTTATTATTTCCATGGAGCACTTATAGATCTAGTTATTTGCTGAATAATTTACTGACTGAAAGGCAGCAAAAGAGGGGGAAATAGTGATATAAAATACTTCATTAAAACAGGGAAGTAAAGGATCTCAGATGATACCAGAAAGGAAACTATTCTCACAGTTAAAATTAACTAATGAATTTTTCTATTTCTTGCTTAAAGAGGAACTGGAGATTTATATTTAAGCCAAACTGTAAATCCTTCAGAAATATAAATATATACAGTTAAATGATTATAAGAGGTAACTAGTTTTTCTTCTTCAGTTTGTTCATCCTGTTATGTCCACTATTTTTAAATCTTGAGCAAAAACTCCCAGCAATTTTTTCTGGGCAGCTGTCTCAACTCTATATTATATGTGACAATTATAACTAAATATTGATGGCAAATAGTAGATGAAATGAGGAAAGAAATATCATCTTCTGAATGAGGCTTTTATAAGATTTATTTCTCCTTGTACATGTCACCAGTGCAACAGAGCTTTAAGAAGTAATAAAAATAATCACAGGTGGTACTAGTGGTAAAGACCCTTCCTGCCAATGCAGGGGATGTAAGATACACGGGTTCAATTCCTGGGTCAGAAAGATCTCCTGAAGGAAGGGATGGCAACCCACTCCAGTATCCTTGTCTGAAGAATGTCATGGGCAGAGGATCCTGGAAGTCTGCAGTCCATGGAGTTACAAAGAGTCAGACATGACTGAAGCGACTTAGCACACAATCAAAATAATCACAGAGGTTTCTCAGTGGTAGAAACAATCCCTTGCCAATGCAAAAGACGAGGAGACTTGGGTTGCATCCTTGGGTTGGGACGATCCCCTGGAGGAGGAAATTGTAACACACTCCAGTATTTTTGCCTGAAAAATTCCATGGACAGAGGAGCCTGGAAGGCTAAAGTCAACGGGGTCTTGAAAGAGTGGAACGTGACTAAGCCACTGAACGACAATAGATCTCTGTGTCTCAAAAAAATAAAAAGAAAAAAATCATTGGAAGTAAAAGGAAGTACTGATTTACTAGCTTTAAATTTACAACTACATATAGAATAAGATCATGAACAATTACAATTAAATCCAAGTTTTCTTTCTGTTGTCTGATGCTAATTGGCTTCAGTCATACCTGACTCTTTGCAAACCTATGTAGCCCTCCAGGCTCCTCTCTCCAGGAGATTTTCCAGGCAAGAATGCTGGAGTAGGTTGCCATTTCCTCCTACAGAAGATCTTCCTGACTCAGGGATCATCTCTTGGGTTAGTTGCATTGGCGGGCAGATTTTTTGCCATTAGCATCACCTGGGAAGCCCCTTTCTTTCTGTTAGATATATGTAAAATATTGTTTTAATTATTACAAAATTCTGCTGAAAGTGGTGCTTCGAAAACATAAGTTTGTTCAATATGAAAAACTCAGCTATAATAAGTGTTTACTTTCTTTGTATTAAGCACATACTATTTTAGACAAGACAATTAGGCTTTCCAGGCATAACTCGAGAGATTTTTATTGTTTTGGGATCCAAAATCACTGCAGATGGTAACTGCAGCTGTGAAAGTAAAAGACGCTTTCTTCTTGGAAGAAAGGCTATGACCAACTTAGACAACATATTTGAAAGCAGAGACATTACTTTGCCAACAAAGATCGGGCCAGTCAAAGCTTTGGTTTTTCCAGTAGTCGTGTATGGATATAAGAGTTGGACTATAAAGAAAGCTGAATGGTGAAGAATTGATGCTTAAGGTGTGGTGTTGGAGAAGACTCTTGGGAGTCCCTTGGACTGCAAGGAGATCAAATTAGTCCATCCTAAAAAAAATCAGTCCTGAATATTCATTGGAAGGGCTGATGGTGAACCTGAAGCACCAATAGTTTGGCCACCTGATGCGAAGAACTAATTCATTGGAAAAGATCCTGATGTTGGGAAAGATTGAAGGCAGGAAGAGAAGGGGAAGACGTAGGATGAGAAGGCTGGATGGCATCAAAGACTCAATGGACATGAGTTTGAGTAAGCTTTGGGATTTGGTGATGGACAGGGAAGCCCGGTGTGCTGCAGTCCATGGGGTCACAAAGAGTCAGATATGACTGAGTGACTGAACTGAATTGCGACATAACTCAGATTTCATTCTGCAGGTAAGCAAACCTAGATAAAGAATCTTCAGTTTCCTTTACACATTTTTCAATTAACACTTAGCCTTTGGATCAGCTTGCCTCTCCCCAAGGTAATGCCACGGGCAGCTAAATGATGAACTTGCTCTCCCCAACTCCCTCAAAAGCACTGAACTATTTTAATTGTTGATCCATGAGGAGAGATGATTGATGTGAGAAAGAAACTGAGGTTGCTCTCTATCACATTTTATAAAATTCCCTTCCATTTATCATTCACTATACAAAAGCCCTCAAGATTAGCTTTGTTTAAAGATTATTTGCATTTAAATTGTGAGGATATTGTAGAGTACTTGTATTTATGGCTGAGGTTAAAAGCTGAAATCATCAGTGGTTTCATCATTTTTGAAGAAATATTCACTAAAGCAACCCAAAGCACTGAATGTGCTACAATATCTTGTGGAAATTTCTTTGGCTAGAACAATACAGTCGTGTCAACAAAGTAAAAGAGCAAAAAGTGTTTCTATTTTTTACTAGATTGTAGCCAAACATATATCTCAGTAGAATAGTCCTTGATGTGAGCTACTCTTTACAAACAAAAATGAAGCTTTTTATTTTCTGAAATTGCAATTGTATAACCAATTTTTTCTCAAATATCATGCAGAGTTAATTGACTTCCAGTAACCTAAATTATGCTGTTACCTTACAGTTTAGTTTAAAATTGTTAAGCAGAGAAATTTAGAAATGTTAGAATGAAAACATTAGGCATAAAATAGACTGTAATGTAACATCATAGTGGTTCTAAATAGACTGTGCACAATATGGGTTATGGCTGAAAATATAAAACACAATTATATGTCTTCTTCCATTGATTTCAAAGAGTTCACAGGGTTATTCCCATGAAGGAAGCAAGCAAGCACACTTCTGAGTTTTACCAGTAAAAATATCTTACTGGAATAACTCCCAAAACATCTTTCATTTTAAAAAGTTTGAGATACTTATTAAATAGCCTACACATAAATACTTCCAAAAGGACCATTTTTATGTTAAAAGGTTTTTTTTTCACCTGATAAATGAAGGAATCTTGTTTTATATGTTTAAAAGGTTTAGCAAAAAAGACTAGTTACTTAAGGCTTAAATAGAACTGAAGACTGTGTATATCTAAAATGAATTTGTTGAAGGAGTAAAATGTTATTTACTCTGTTTGCTGAATGCTGACCTATTCATCTTTATGTAAGACATATATCTGAAATCTAATAATTTAAATTTATAGTCATGTGTTTGGTTTATCATTATTGGTAGAATCTATTTTAGAATTATGTGTTATACTATCAATGGTATACTAATTATTAAAAGTTTCTTTTTCCTTTCTGTCTGTCTTGAAGCAGAAGACATGGAAAGGACACATATAATTGAAACATAGCAAAGCTATTTTCTCATTTATGAATATTTGTTAAATATAGTAACCAAAATATGAAAATTAACAATATCAGTTTGTGTTCAGGGTGTTCATGGTTACACATTCCTGGAAACTTTGTCAAGTTCCGTAGTGGCTCTGACAAGATGGTAAAGAATCCGCCTATAATTCAAAAGACCTAGGTTCAATACTAGGGTCAGAAGATCCTCTGGAGGAGGAAATGGCTACCCACTCCAGTATTCTTGCCTGGAGAATCCTGTGGACACAAGAGCCTGGTGGACTACAGTCCGTGGGTTTGCAAAGAGTTGGACAGGACTGAGCAACTAACACTTACACTTTCCATATCAGTTTATGTTCAGGATATTCATGGTTACACATTCATGAAAATTTCATCAAATATTCACCCATAGTTTTAAAATTATATATATGTAAATAATCTTTTATGTACTCTTGTACATAAAAGATTTTAAACAAAATTCTAAAGCAGATATTTTTAGTCTGTATACCTCTTAACTGACTTGAGGCTGAGGTACAGGGCAAATAAAATAAAATATAAATAAAAAGCATTTTATAAAAGGGGGTCAAAGGGACACATAGTTGCAATATTCTTTGTTGGCCACAGTGCTCACCAGAAATCATAACCTTCTTGATGTTCCTAGATGTCAGGTAAAACCACTTTTAGGAACACAGTACATTTAAACTTCACAGCAGCCCTTTTCCTTCATTCAAAGATATACAACATGTACTTAATCCCCAGATATTGTCTGTATTTAACTCTTTGCGACCCCATGGACTGTAGTCTGCCAGGCTCCTCTGTCCGTGGAACTTTTCAGGCAAGAATACTGGAGATGTTTATTAATTTTAAGAACCTTCAGTAGACCTAAGATGGTGAATAAAGCAGTGTTGGATTGCAAGTCCTGGATCTAGTAACAGCAGAAAATTATTTTGGAAAAGTTCTGTTCAGTTCAGTAGCTCAGTCATGTCCGACTCTTTGCGACCCCATGAATCGCAGCACGCCAGGCCTCCCTGTCCATCACCAACTCCCAGAATCCACCCAAACCCATGTCCCCTTGGTATTTCTCATTTTCTTGAAGAGATCTCTAGTCTTTCCCATTCTGTTGTTTTCCTCTGATTCTTTGCATTGAACCCTGAGAAAGGCTTTCTTATCTCTCCTTGCTATTCTTTGGAACTCTGCATTCAAATGGGAATATCTTTCCTTTTCTCCTTTGCTTTTCACATCTCTTCTTTTCACAGCTATTTGTAAGGCCTCCTCAGCCAGCCACTTTGCATTTCTTTTCCAGGGGATGGTCTTAATCCCTGTCTCCTGTACAATGGCAAGAACCTCCTTCCATAGTTTTTCAGGCACTCTGTCAATCAGATCTAATCCCTTTGAGTCAAGTTGTCACTTCTACTGTATAAAAGTAAGGGATTTGATTTAGGTCATACTATTTTCCCTACTTTCTTCAATTTAAGTCTGAATTTGGCAATAAGGAGTTACAGTCAGCTCCCGGTCTTGCTTTTGCTGACTGTATAGAGCTCATCCATCTTTGGCTGCAAAGAATATAATCAGTCTGATTTCAGTGTTAACCCTCTGGTGATGTCCATGTGTAGAGTCTTCTCTTGTGTTGTTCGAAGAGGGTGTTTGCTATGACCAGTGCATTCTCTTGGCAAAACTCTGTTCGCCTTTGCCCTTCTTCATTCTATACTCCAAGTCCAAATTTGCCTGTTACTCCAGGTGTTTCCTGACTTCCTACTTTCGCATTCCAGTCCCCTATAATGAAAAGGACATCTTTTGGGGGTGTTAATTCTAAAAGGTCTTGTAGGTCTTCACAGAACCGTTCAACTTCAGCTTCTTCAGCATTACTGGTTGGGGCATAGATTTGGATTACTGTGATATTGAATGGTTTGCCTTGGAAATTTTGGAACAAGAAGACTTCTAAATACTCACCTATTTTATGTGATCACATCCTCTCCATTTCATATAGTATTCTTGGAACAAAATTATAATTATTAGCAGAGCTTTTTAAATTTGTATCAGCCTGGTCACAAATTTTAAAGATCATTTGAAATTGTTTCCAATGGTTATGGCATAAATATATTTCTGTATTCTTAAGAATGCATGTGTGCATGCTGTGTCACTTCAGTCATGCCCAAACCCTTTGACTATAGTCTGCCAGGCTACTCTGTCCATGGGATTCTCCAGGCAAGAAATACTGAAGTGGGTTGCCATGCCCTCTTCCAGGGGATCTTCCTGACCCAAGGATTGAAACTGCGTCTCTTACATCTCCTGCATTGGCAGGTGGATTCTTTACCACTAGCACCACCTGGGAAGCCCTTCCTTAAGGATACTGCACAGCTATTTACTTTCTATAATGGAAAATTATTACACATAGAAGTAAAAATTGCATATAAGTCCCTAAAAATATTTCCACTATTTAAATAATATCAGAAATTATTTTTTGCATTTTCTCAAAAATACTTAAGAAGAGTAAAAGTGATGTTTTGCTATCAAAATAGATTGAGAGAAAAAATGAGTGCCTCTTGTTTTCTTATTTTTAAAATGTTTCAGATGCATTCAGTTCAGTTCAGTTCAGTAGCTCAGTCATGTCCAACTCTTTGCAACCCCATGAACCGCAGCACACCAGGCCTCCCTGTCCATCACCAACTCCCGGAGTCCACCCAAACCCATGTTCATCGAGTCGGTGATGCCATTCAGCCATCTCATCCATTGTTGTCTTCTTCTCCTCCTGCCCCCAATCCTTCCCAGCATCAGGGTCTATTCCAATGAGTCAGCTCTTCGCATGTGGTGGCCAAAGTATTGGAGTTTCAACTTCAACATCAGTCCTTCCAATGAAAACCCAGGACTTATCTCCTTTAGGATGGACTTGTTGGGTCTCCTTGCAGTCCAAGGGACTCCCAAGAGTCAGAAGCATTTGAGTTTATCCAAATAGTATATCCCTCTTATACCACTCCAAATATCAATACATGTCACTATTTAGAACTTTTCAGTAAAATTTCAGCTCTTTGATTTCCTCAAGAGACTAAAACAAAATCATTTCAACATCATAGTAAACATTTGATTGTTGTAAAATCTTTGGGAAAGTATTTCAACTTTTAGCACAAACTTAAGTCACCATAAGAAGGGGCCAGCAGAGGAAGAGATGATCAGATAGGATCACTGACTCAGTGGAGGTGAATTTAAGCAATCTGTGGGAAGATAGCGAAGAACAGAGGAGCTTAGCACACTGCAGTCCATGGAGTTGAAAAAGTCAGCCATGACTTAGCAACTGAACAATAACAACAAACTCACCCTATGTATATTGAAATTTCCTTCCCTTAATAATAATAATTCTTAGACCCTAACTGCAAAAAGGATAGATTCAGAATGTTAGAGATTTAGTTATTTAGTCTTTTATTCAATCATGATTCATATTAAATCTTTTCAGGTATTTCTGCATAATACAAATATTCTTTGAGTAATTATATTGCCAAATCACAACAAAAATCTTCCTCTAAAAGTCATTCTCACCAACTATGTTGTTTTCCACCAGTGTTTACCCCTTCAATCTTTCCTCTCCATATACAAGAGGCAAAGTGAAAATGCAGCTAGGAGGTAGTAAAGGAACAACCAGTGTCCTTGAGCATATGCTCCAGTTATCTTAGATAATGGGATGACATGGGGGTTGCTAAAACTTTATATATAAAATGCATATATAAAGAGAAATAGAGACAGAGAAATGAAGATGAAGGGGAGAGAGAAGAAGGAGGAGGGAAAAGAAGGAGAAAGAGAAGGAAGAAGAAAACAAGCCAATCAGACATTCAGATAAACAGTCAGTCACATCTGAGGCTTCCTCAGCCAGGGCCACATGATTGTAAGCTCTTCATCTTATTTGTATGTTCCCTCATCTACAACCCAGCATTTCAGATTCCATCCTTAACCTCACACCACAGGCAGTCAGAACAGAGTTGTGCCAGATGGATTGCCAGAATGGCCCATTCATTCACACCATCCTGCATCTAGGCCCTTGTATAGTGCCCTCCCTCACTGATTTTATATTTGACCTCATGTCAATGCAACAGGAACAAACAACTCGAATGCAGGCTTGAAAAGATACTCTCACACTTCTACTTTCCTTCTTGAAACACTGTCACTGTCCAAGACTAACCTCTGGAAGGGTATAAGAGATATGTGGGGAGAGCAGAGTTATCTTCTGAGACCTTCTGAAAAAGGGCAGCGTGTAGCCAACCACCGATGGAGATGCATCAGCAAGCTCAGCCAGAGGAACAGAACAGACACTAGTGAGAAATCATAAATGGCTGTTTAAGTCATTACTTCTTGCAGTGCTTCATTACCAACAATAACTAACTCATGTAGGAATGGTCATTGAAAGTGTCTAATAAAGGGCTAATTTTCATAGACTCAGCCACTGGATCTCTGGACTCAGAGAATCCAGGCACTTCGGTCATTCTGGATGATGGATAATAACAGCACTGCTCAGCCAGCGCAGTAGCTGTTGAGCTCCCCAAAGCTCTCTCTAGCAGCAGCATTTGACTCTGGGCAATATATATATATATACATACAAAACAAAGGAGGAGATAGCAAGGTAGAGGTGACCAGAAAAAAAAAAAAAGACTCCTTTAAATATAGATTTTTTTTCTAGATTTAATTTTGAAATGTAAAATATTTACATTTATAAATTATACATTTACAATTATAAATCAAGGCTCAATTCATAAAAATCAGAGGTAACCTTAAAGAAGTGAAACTGTGTTAGGTCTCTGTTACAATGAGCTTTAAAAACAGAATTTGACAGCACATATGAATACTATGGATAAAAAATAAATATAAAATATCATAGTAATGTGATACCTCCAGTTATCCATTTGCAAAACAAACAAAATAAAAGATTTAATAATAATAAAGTATGAAAGTGAATGTTTTAGTTCCTCGGGCCTGTCTGACACTCTGTTACTCCATGGATTGAAGCCTGCCAGGCTCCTTTGTCCATGGATTTCTCCAGGCAAGAATAGAGGAGAGGGTTGCCATTCTCTTCTCCAGGGGATCTTCCCAACCCAGGGATCGAACTTGGGTCTCTTGTGTTACAGGCAGATTCTTTATCGTCTGAACCACCATGGAAGACCAGTGATAAAACATACCTCAATACTAGTACTATATAATTACTGAACAATGACTGAAGCCCATGGGTGCCTATTTTATCTGCTCTCTTGTTTTCTTTATCTATAAAAAGTTTGCTAAATATGTTTGACTTAAATACATAAAATTGCTATTAAATTATACTTCATAATTTAATTTCATCTTATTTTATAAATGATATATTTAAAAAGAGAAAAATCTTACCGTTTGCAATAACCTGGATGGATCTTGAGAGCATTATGCCACATGAATCATGCAAAGAAAGGCAAATACCATATGATCTCACTGGAATCTAAAAATACAAAAACAAAATAAAGCAAAAAACAAGCTAATCAATATAGTGAACATAGTCATGCTGGTAGGTCTGAGAGATATACATGAAGTCCCTCATCTTTCCCCTCTGCATTTTAAAATATAATATTTTGCATAATATTTTTAGTATACTATTTAAATATGTAGCTACTTACTTCCATTGAAGATTTTATGTGACATATTTAACTTTTTTGAAGTTTGAAGTAACATGATTTTTAAAATAATATAGGACTAATAATTTCTGAATGATTAAGAAGATAATATGTGACAAAGACTTGATAAATTTTAACCTATAGGCTTCCCAGGTGGTTTTAGTAGTAAAGAACCCACTTGCCAATCCAGGAGATGTAAGTAATGAAAATTCTATCCCTGGGTCATAAAGATCCTTTGGAGGAGTGCATGACAACCCACTTCAATATTTCTTGCCTGGAGAATCCCATAGATAGAGGAGCCTGGTGGCTATGATCCACAGGGTCAAAAGAGTTAGACATGACTGAAGTGATTAAGCACATCTCATTGAATCTTTAAAATACATGTATAAAATATTAAACATAATCATCACACTTCTAATACTGAGAAAAATAAAATTTTGAAATACTTAGTACTTTGCCAAACCATTATCTTAAGTTCAAGCTAAAAAAAAAAAAGATTTTTTTTTTTTAGTAAAAATGTATATGTTAGCCTTTAAGTAATATTTCCTAATTGAAACACTATGTAATGTAATGTTTCAATTGCTTTGTAATGCAACATTAAAACTCTAATGGAGCATCATAAGAAAATCTCCTCTTCTGCTTTTCTTGATACTGTTTCTAACTGTTTATAAGGAGCATGTTTATTATGGGCTTCCCAAGTGTCTGAGTGTCTCAGTGTCTCCTACCAATACAGGAGAAATGAGTTTGATCACTGGATCAGGAAGATCCCTTAGAGAAGGAAATGGCAACCCACTCTAGTATTCTTGCCTGGAGAATCCCATGGACAGAGGAACCTGGAGGTCTACAGACCATGGGGTTGCAAGAGTTGAGCACAATTTAGCAACTAAACTGCAACAATATGTTTATTATAATAATGAGAAGTACCCAAACTCATGGTTTAGAAGATATATATACCAACATGGAAAGATCCATGACTATGTGTCTCTCTGAAAAGGAATGTACTTTGAGATTTCCTCAAGATGTTATCTCTCCCTCCCTTTTGATGTCTATGTTTATTCAAGAGTCAAGAAATAAAATATGGGAGAATGGCATTGAAACATGTTAATTACCATATGTGAAATCAATCGCCAGCCCAGGATTGATGCTCGGGGCTGGTGCACGGAGATGTCCCAGGGGGAGGGAATCGGGAGGGGGGAGGGGGGGTTCTGGAGGGGGAACATATGTAAACCCATGGCAGTTTCATGTCACTGTATGGCAAAACCAACACAATAAAGTAAAGAAAATTAAAAAAAAAAAGAAAAGAAAATATACCCAGCTTCCTTAAGTCAGGCTTGTCTAACTTGTTTATATCATTCCTGAAGTTCAGAGATTAGACCAAGTAGTTAATAATTAGAAGCCCTAATGCAAACAGTAACATATTGTGTTTAAAATGTACAGATTAAGAATGCAGAAAAGTATGTATAAACATATGGAAAAATAGAACTTTAATAAATATTTCCTTAAAATTATATTCCCAATGTCCCTGATACTGAGTGAGCCCTAAATCAAGAATTTCATTAAAAATGAAAAATCCTCTAAAATGCAATATCTAGAGTATATTATGCTTGTGAAATAAGCCAGATGGATAAAAACAAATATATATCATCCCTTAAACAGGTAATCTAAAAAAAACACATACTATGTTTCTACAAAACGGAAACAAACTCACAGATACAGAGAACAAATTGGTGGTTGCCAGTAGGGAGAGGGAAAGAAAATGGAGCAAAACAGTGGGAGAGGATTAAGAGGTACAAACTATCATGTATAAAATTAATAAGTTACAAGGATATATTATACAGTACAGGGAATATAGCCATGATTCTATAATAACTTAAAATAGAGTATAATCTATAAAACTACTAGGCCATTCAGGTATGACCTAAATCAAATCCCTTATGATTATACAGTGGAAGTGAGGAATAGATTCAAGGGATTAGATCTGATAAAGAGAGTGCCTGAAGAACTATGGATGGAGGTTCATAGCAATGTACAGGAGACAATGATCAAAATCATCTCCAAGGAAAAGAAATACAAAAAGGCAATAGGGTTGTCTAAGGAGGCCTTACAAATAGCTGAGAAAACAAGAGAAGCAAAAGGCAGAGGAGAAAATGAAAAACATACCCTTGTGAATGTAGAGTTCTAAAGAATAGCACAGAGAGATAATAAAGCCTTCCTCAGTGATCAATGCAAAGAAATAGAGGAAAACAGTATAATGGGAAAGACTAGAGATCTCTTCAAGAAAATTAGTGATACTAAGGGATCATTTCAGCAAAGATGGGCACAATAAAGGACAGAAATGGCATGGACCTAACAGAAGCAGAAGATATTAAGAAAAGATGACAAGAATATACAGATGAACTATACAAAAAAGACATAATGACCCAGATAACCATGATGGTGTTATCACTCAACTAGAGCAAGACATCCTGGAATGCTAAGTCAAGAGGGCCTAAGGAGGCATCACTACAAACAAAGCTAATGGAGGTGATGGAATTCCAGCTGATCTATTCAGATCCTAAAAGATGATTCTGTGAAAGTGCTGCACTCAATATGTCAGCAAATTTGGAAAACTCATCAGTGGGCCACAGGAAAATGTCAGTTATCATTCCAATCCTAAAGAAAGGCAATGTCAGAGAATGTCCAAACTACTACACAATTGCACTCATCTCACATGCTAGCTAAGTAATACTGAAAATTCTCCAAGTTAGGCTCAACAGTACATGAACTGAGAACTTCCAGATGTTCAAGCTGGTTTTAGAAAAGGCAGAGGAACCAGAGATCAAATTGTCAACATCCACTGGATCATAGAAAAAGCAAGAAATTCCAGAAAAAGCATCTACTTCTGCTTCATTAACTACACTAAAAAACCTTTTACGGTGTGGATCACAATAAACTGTGGAGAATTCTTCAGGAGATGAGAATGCCAGACCACCTTACTAACCTTCTGAGAAACCAGTATGTGTGTCAAGAAGCAACAGTTAGAGCATGGAACAACAGACTGGTTCCAAATTGGGAAAAAGAGTACATCAAGCCTGTATATTGTCACCCTGCTTATTTAACTTATATGTAGAGTACATCATCGTGTGAAATGCCAGACTGGATGAAGAACAAACTGGAATCAAGATTGCCAGGAGAAATATCAATAACCTCAGATATGCAGATGACACTACCTTTATGGCAGAAAACAAAGAGGAACTAAAGAACCTCTTGATAAAGGTGGAAGAGGAGAGTGAAAAAACTGGCTTAAAAC
This sequence comes from Antilocapra americana, assembly GCA_007570785.1. Classification (NCBI taxonomy): domain Eukaryota; kingdom Metazoa; phylum Chordata; class Mammalia; order Artiodactyla; family Antilocapridae; genus Antilocapra; species Antilocapra americana. The sequence goes on along the minus strand of ML660211.1, from coordinate 5,304,750 downwards.
TCAACATTCATAAAACTAAAATAATGGCATTCAGTCCCATCACTTCATGGCAAGTACATGGGAAAATAATGGAAAGATTGACAGACTTTATTTTCTTGGGATCCAAATAACTGCAGATGGTGATTGCAGGCATGAACTTAAAACACTCTCACTCCTTGGGAAAAAGCTATGACAAACTTAGACAGCATATTAAAAGCACAGACATTATTTTGACTACAAATGTCTGTCTAGTCAAAGCTGTGGTTTTTCCAGTAGTCATGTATGGATATGAGAGTTGGACTATAAAGAAAGCTGCGTGCCAAAGAATGATGCTTGTGTTGGAGAAGACTCTTGAGAAGTGAGACTCTTGAGAAGACTCTTGTGATGTTGGAGAAGACCCTTGGACTGCAATGAGATCCAACTAGCCCATACTAAAGGAAATCAATCCTGAATACTCACTGGAAGGACTGATTCTGAAACTGAAGCTCCAGTACTTTAGCCACCTAATGCAAAGTGCCAACTCATTAGAAAAGATCCTGATGCCGGGAAAGATTGAAGGTGGGAGGAGAGGAAGACAAAAGAGGATGAGATGGTTGAATGGCATCACCATCTCGATGGACATGAGTTTGAGCAAGCTCTGGGAGATGGTGAAGGCCATGGAAACCTAACATGCTTCAGTACAAATGTTTGCAAAGAGTTGGACTCAACTAAGTGACTGAACAATAACAATCTATAAAAATATTGAGTCACTGTGTTAATACCTGAAACTAATGTAGTATTGCAAATCAACTATAGTTTGATAAAAAGTCATTTAAAATGAAAAATGTTAAAATTCTTGTCTTTTTACTAGGCACGATAGGATATTATTAAAGTGTTTTAAAGATTGACACTGCCAGATTTTTTATAATGTTGAATATTTCCTTTCAGGTCCAGACAACTAGAAAAATTCTCCACTTTAAAAATGCACCATGTTAAAGAATTAATCTAGCAAAATGATAAAAAATAATAACTATTATACACATAGTGAATTTATTATAAATAATAATTATAATGTGATTTTTGTCATGAGAGAAGCAACACTAGATATAATAAGACCAGTTAGAATAAACTTGCAATAATCCAGGAGAGCAATTACGATAAATTTTATACATCTCTACAGTGTAAATAGAGATATGTATGACAGACAATTTAGTGGTAGAGTATATAAGATGTGAATATACAAGATATTAATTTATGAATTGAAATAAAAAATATCACAGAAAGAGTCTTGAGAGTTTTGAGGATGGGGTGAATGGGTGTGGTAGCAGAGCCTGGCAGTGCTGACCGAGGCTCTTTCCCAGTCCCTTTGCAGATTACTCTAGGCCACTTCTGCTCAACGGCTTATCCCTGCTGCCCCAAAATGTGGAAGGTAAACCAGCTGTGTGCCCCAAACAAAAAACACCAGAGGACGAGTGTCTTCACCCCACAAGAGCAGCGCTCAGCCAAAGACTCTTAAAAGCTGATGTGAAAATATCTCTGCTCCCTCAGCTCCTCAAACGTGGGGCCAGATGAAGAATCTGTCTTGTACTATTCCCAGCATTTCCACATGGAGTTAACTCCAGGAGTCACTTTCATCCTATGGTTTCCAAATAAAAGACTGCTTGCCATCAAATTCTGGTCTCAGGAAATCCTTGGAGACGCTAAGACAATAGTGAGCTTTACTTGACTAGGGACAACAGGAAAGCCTATCTATTAAAATAGTTATGGGATGTTGCTGCTTCAACGGTGGTCTCGTGGTTAACAATCCATAATTTCACCACAGGGGATACGAGCTTAATTCCTGGTCAGGGAACTAAGATCCCAGATGCCTGTGCTGTGCAGTCAAAAAAAATTTTTTTTTTAATTGAAAAAATGAAATAGTTATACTAATTTGAGAGGTAAATTAAGTTGTATGTATGATCTGGGTTAAAAACTATCCACCATAAATAGTATGTACAGTTAGCTGATTCAGAAAAAAAAATATCAAACTATTGTTGAAAATAGAGAAAATCTGTTGTTATGTTGAACAAGTAACTGTAAAACGCGTATTTCCATTAAATATTCTTTTAATTATATTTAATTATTAGATGAATAAATTCACCTGTGAGTCAATATGCCTGGTTCTAAATAGCAGCCATGGTATATGCTATTTCTTATCACAGAGCAATAATATTATTGATAATTTATCCAACCACCCAATCTGTTATAGTTCAAAATAACAAAAATTCATTTCACTAGTTCAGTTATTTATATAGTTAAATCAATGGTTCCATTTCAAAATATATGGGATCTATTTTATAGCTGATTAAATATGAAACAATTCCTTAAAGAGAAATCCTTTCAAAGAGATAATTGTTAATTTATAGATAATAAGCATGTGGAGAAAAATCTCTGATAAAAGTTTCTAAAGCAACCCATAGCTTTGGAATTTTTTTCTTTTTTAAGAAATAAAGCAAATATGTTGTTTAAAATTGCTCCTTTAAAAAGGATGATAAAGTAAACTGAAAGAGAGACGCAACATTTTTCTAACTCAAAATTTCACGTCACATATATACTATTCTGTATTTTCTTTTTAATTCACCTCTACCCTGTATTGATGGAAATTTTCTGAAATCATGTATAAAAGAGGATATACAAATTGCCCCACTTTTGTATATTTTCTCCTCCCAGAGAGCTCAAAGCAAGGTTATCTTGAAGTCATTGCTGGACCGTTTCACTTTTGGGATTTCCAGCTATGCCAGATTCCGGTCTTTCTTTTCTCTTCCAAAATGAAGTTATTAGTTTGAATCCAATATGATTGATTCCTAACACACTGGGTCAGATACTGAAATAGCTACAGGGCTTTTTTTTTTTTTTTTAATGTGATTTCCATAAATACACTTCCAGAAGAAAACTGAAAAGAGATACTTTTCACCATTGTGTTTGCTTAGATTCTATCCAGATGCAAAACTCTGAAATAGCCAATCAAGGTGGGCATGACATTGCAAGCACAGTCCTGTCCTGGCCTTTCTATGGTGCCAGCACCTCTGTCAGGAGAACCCATATGTGAGTCATGCACAATATTTTCTGAAACAGTCTTACCCCATCTAGACTAGCAACTTCAAATCATGTATCTTTCTTTTCAGTTTGCTAAAAAGCTAACTTTATTTCTACATTTGAAAGCTTGAGGATCATTCATTTTAGTATGATAAGTAGAGGAAATAGAATTGAGATTTTTCTCCCTCTCAAGATTTTCCTAATAGTATAAAAACACTTCTGTGTACTGAACCTGTTGCCTTCAAGATATTTTAATCACGAAATTTTGATATAATAAAATGATGTTGTGAATTATAAAATAGCATATTTTATTTAAAAAATGAATCATTGTCTTTAAGACTACTCATACTATGAGTATTTTTGATCTCTATGCCCCACTCAAAAGTATGCAACCTGCCCCAACCCATCCCCACCCATCCAGTGGTATATATCTGGAAATACTGCATTTTCCATTGTTTGAATATATTTATAATTTTATCACTAACAGTATGAAAGTAAAAACTGCTTAGTCATGTCTGACTCTTTGCAATCCTGTGGTCTATACCATCCATGGAATTCTCTAGGCCAGAATACTGGAATGAGTAGACTTTCCTTTCTCCAGAGATCTTTCCAACCCAAGGATCGAACCCAATTCTCCTGTATTGCGAGTGGATTCTCTACCAGCTGAGCCACAAGGGAAGCCCAAGAATACTGGTGTTGGCAGCTTATGCCTTCTCTAGCAGATCTTCCTGACCCAGGAATTGAACTGGGGTCTCCTGCTTTGCAGGAGGATTCTTTACCAACTGAGCTATCAGGGAAGCAGATAGCAGAATATACAGAGGGCCAACTATACCTCGGTTTTTTTTTATCCATTCTTCTGATCTTGAATAGTAGGGAATTTTAACTTTTTTTCTGTTATAAATTTTATTGCCATAAACATTCTTGAAAATATCTTCTGGGGTACCTATCTATATAGTACCATTTTTACAAAATTTAAACCAACCAAACATTAAATATCTTTATAATGCCAAACCAATTTTCAAAATATTTCTGCCCACATAGATTCTGACTTAGAAGTTTCTAATTTATTATTTGTATTTAAACTGTGCAAAGCATATCACCTATAGGATTTAAAACATTTCCCTAATTATCTGCTACTGGGAGTAATTAATATTATTTTTGAAACCCAGTTTAATATTCTTCTCTAATCACTTAGCTAAACCTTGGTTATCACATTCATCATCACTGAACTTTTTTACGTGGTGAAAGCAAACTGCAACTAAGTTCCCTGCTTGATTCATAGTCTGGTTGTTTGTCCTCTGCCTTACTCTTGCTCCTGGTTTCAGTTAATAGTGGCTTTTCTTTCTGTTTGTGGGTCAGAGAGGCTTAAAGCATCATTTCCCTTTATCTTCCCCACTGAATAGTTTCCTGCCATGGTTTACCCCTGTGTCTGTAATGCAAAAAACATCAGTCCTACCTAAATTACCATTCAAGTGTAATACCTTTTTTATTTAACCCTGCGTGCATGACTGCTCCCTTTAATCCTACTCAATCTACCCTGGACAGGGAAATATCTAAAGGAGAATTTATGGTCCCAAGCTTCAAATGCTATTTTTCTGTGTACTTAGAAATGGTTTCAAAATTGATGTTCACTGAAGTTTTAGATCAAAAATTGAGCATAGATAAAGCCAAGGTCGTGACTAGTCAGCTCACAATTATTTCTGTAAAAGCTTACCTAAGGAGAGTAACCCTGCTGTGCTTTGTATCTCAAATGATGAATTACCATGAGATGCTGAAATCAAGTCTTATGGAATATGGGCCCATGCTCTGGCCAAAAAAGAACTCAGGCATGACCTCACTAATTAAGCCAGTGAAGTGATATGACAGGTCAGACTGGTTTAAAGCGTGTCCAGAGCTCTAATAGTAGCCAGGCTCAGGTGAGCATACACAGAGGAACATGACAGATTAGAGCAACCATTAATGCATTTTTAAGTAAAAAGTCAAAACCACTTGAATGGGCTCTCTAGAAAGTTCTCAGCAAGTGTGCTGCCTGATACTAGAATATTTTCCTCTTTTTGAGACATTTGATAAGCATTGAATAGTATTCATTTGCCTCCCAGGCTACAATTTCCAATGCTTGCAAAGCAGATGCCATAATGTACAAATTTATATTACCTGTGGTTACAGGGGAAATATTCTCTGACACCTTCTCTAATACGCAAAAGACCAACAATCATCAGATACTACTAGCAATTTTCTGTGTGTATTGTTCTTTGCCTTTTACCTTTTCTGTATTATAGTGTATTTCTTGAGTATTAATTAACTTACATTAATATCAGTATAAGCATGTTTGTAAACTTCTCTCAAATTTATGCCCAAATTTTAATGAGATGACAAAGGATCACATGTTCCAAGATTTCAAATACATATAATTTATGGAAATAGAGAAATTTATAATACTAGTAATACAATTGCTTTTTAGTTATTGCATTAATTCTTATTTCAGCATCCCCATGCAGAGAAAAAAATCTTAAAAAAAACACATTGTATTAGTTTTCAATATTCTTCACCACATTTTTACTCAAAACATATCTGACTGCTGCCTTAGCTGTGTGTTTCTTGATTCATTGTGAACACTTATCCAACACATATTTGTCAGACCCATGAACTGTGAAAACTTATTTCTGACTTTTTTTAACCAGGCTTTGAGATATGGATCAAACAGGGACAAGATATAGGGAAGCCCATAAGGAAAACAGTGCAAAGTTTGAGGGGCAGAACCAAGATGAGAAAAATTATTAAATAAAAGATATCTAACTCTTGATTTTGTTCTGCATCAAGGGCTCTCACATTAAACTGAGAGAAAACATGAAATGAATGTAAAATATGAACAAGACTGAAGTAAGTGTGACGTTACTGAAGCAAGTTCATTTACCTAATAGAACATTCCAACCATGCTGGGGATGTTGAGAAAATAATACAGTTTTCTAATTTTCTTTATAAACCCATCCTTTTCCCACTCAGTAGTCATAAATGAGACATAAGAAAGGCTGGATTCTAACCCTCACATCATGTAAGTTCATAAATGAGGTGAAAAGGATAGAACCACTTTGAAAAGTATAATGTGACTACAAAATATTTACCAATTTTAGATTATTTCTTCAGTTGCAGAATATGAGCCAACATAGTAACACTTTTATGAGTTAACCATGACTTTTCCAAAAATGTGAATGAAATCAAGGCCTCTATGAGAAACACTGGGCTGGAGGAAGCACAAGCTGGAATCAAGATTGCCGGGAGAAATATCAATAACCTCAGGTATGCAGATGACACCACCCTTATGGCAGGAAGTGAAGAGGAACTAAAAAGCCTCTTGATGAAAGTGAAAGAGGAGAGTGAAAAAGATGGTTTAAAACTCAACATTCAGAAAACTAAGATCATGGCATCTGGTGCCATCACTTCATGGAAATAGATAGGGAAACAGTGGGAAAAGTGTCAGACTTTATTTTTCTGGGCTCCAGAATCACTGCAGATGGTGATTGCAGCCATGAAATTAAAAGATGCTTACTCCTTGGAAGGAAGGGTATGACCAATCTAGATAGCATATTAAAAGGCAGAGACATTACTTTGCCAACAAAGGTCCATCTAGTCAAGGCTATGGTTTTTCCAGTAGTCATGTATGGATGTGAGAGTTGGACGGTGAAGAAAGCTGAGTGCCGAATAATTGATGCTTTTGAACTGTGGTGTTGGAGAAGACTCTTGAAAGTCCCTTGGACTGCAAGGAGATCCAACCAGTCCATCCTAAGGGAGATCAGTCCTGAGTGTTCATTGGAAGGACTGATGTTGAAGCTGAAACTCTAATACTTTGGCCACCTCTTGCGAATAGTTGACTCATTGGAAAAGACCCTGATGCTGGGAAGGATTGGGGGCAGGAGGAGAAGGGACGACAGAGGATTAGGTGGCTGAATGGCGTCACCAACTTGATGGCCATGGGTTTGGGTGAATTCCAGGAGATGGTGATAGACAGGAAGGCTTGGTGTGCTGTGATTCATGGGGTCGCAAAAAGTCTAACACGACTGAGCAACTGAACTGAACTGAACTGAACCATGTCAGCATCACAACCTCAGAGAACTCACAGCTCCTAGGACGTCCTCCATATGCACCAACACGTTGACCTCTGTGCACTTCTCTAGCCTCACGGCTCAACATTCTGCAACTGATTTAGGATTTACCTCCAGGTCTTTTCAGGTCTTTAATAATGCTAGGAAATGCTGGAATATCTCAGTGCCTTTGCCAAATCATTCTAGTTCTATCATGAGAACGCATGCTATTTCTATGCTCACCTAAACACTGCCTTCTTTTCATTTATCTATTCATTCATTTCTCTGGCTGTGTAGGGTCTTAGTTGCCGGCTTGCTGGCTATGTCATTGCAGCACATGGACTCTCTAGTGGCAGCACAGAGGCTTCATTTCTACATGGCATGTGGGATCTTAGTTCTCAGCCCGGGGATTGAACCTGTGTCCTCTGTGTTGCAACACAGATTCTTAAACACTGGACCACCAGGGAAATCCCTCACATGATCTTCTGTTTTCTTTCCTTTTTTTTTTCTTTTCACTCTGTCTTCTTGATGGAACTTACCTGACCATGCAGATAGCATGTACCTTTTCCTCACATGGATCTTTATTTTGCTTGTACATATTCAGTTCAGTTCAGTCACTAGGTCATGTCTGATTCTGTGACCCCATGGACTGCAGCACGCCAGGCTTCCAAGTCCATCACCAATTCCCCAAGCTTACTCAAACTCACATCCATCGAGCCAGTGATGCCATCCAACCATCTTATCCTCTGTCGTCCCCTTCTCCTCCTGCCTTCAATCTTTCCCAGCATCAGAGTCTTTCCCAGTTCTTGGCATCAGGTGGCCTAAGTACTGAAGTTTCAGCTTCAGCATCACTCCTTCAAGTGAATATTCAGGACTGATTTCCTTTAGGATTGACTGGTTTGATCTTCTTACATTCGAAAGATGTGTTTTATATATTATATATAAATATATGTCATATCATTGCATGAAAAATATGATATTTTAACCTTAATATGTTACTGTGATTCTTTTCACTAAGCTAAGCCCTTAAAGACCGAGTATGTATCAGAAGATTTTATATTCCCAATTCCTATGGCAGCCCCTGACATAAAAATGTTTATGAAATGGACTGAGTATGTATCACCTTAAGTAGTACTCTGTTTCCTTTCACAAAGTGACAGTACGGCTATTTTTCAACATAGTAAACAGAAAAGAAAGTGACTGAGTAAATAAAACTTACCTGCAAAATAAATAAAAATGCTCTGTTGGAATGAAATGAAAATTTAGAGTGCCTGACCCCTTCAAGAAAGTTTTGCTAAGGTGATGTTCACATACACTTTGACTTCAAGGGTCTTAAATTCTAGCAAGTTAGATAGCAATGCAATTCTCTGTAAAGAAAAAAAGTATTCCATCATGCATGAAGCTCTTTGGAATTTAGTGATAAGAATATTATGTTTGAAAACTTCAGATTAAAATGATTATTCTCTGTGACATGTGGTGGGCTACAATCCATGTGGTCACAAAAAGTTGGACATGACTAAGCACGCACAAACATGCATGTTAAGGACCAAATTGACTTTTGGTGCACACAATACATTTCAGGAGTTCTGAGATACATTTGGAATGTAGGGTGGGCCGTTGCCTAGACTTCAAATACTAAAGTAGTAACTTGTACTTAATTTATTAAATAGTGTCAGACTAGTGAAATTATAGGACTGCAAGAATTAAATTATTAGAAATACACAATTTAGAAGAATTAAAACACACTGCAACATACAGAGGATTGTGATACCATGAGAAAAATGTCAAGAGGCAATGTAAGGTCAAATGCAAGACAACAATACTGAATTCTGGATGGAATCAAAGCAGTGATTGCATTGGGAAACGAGAAAGATACAAGCATTAAGATGGATGGATATAGAATTAAATGACTTGTCAGCCAAATCATTTACAAAAAGCAAAGAGGAATTAAAGATGCTTCTCACTAGGATTTCCCTTGTGGTCCAGTGGTTAAGACTTTACCTTCCAGTGCCAGCTGGTGTGCAGCTTCAATCCCTGGTCAGCGGTCTAAAATTCTACGTACCTCTTGGCCAAAAAACCAAAACAAACAAACAAACAAAAAACAGAAGGAATATTGTAACAAATTCAAGAAAGACTTTAAAAATGGTCCACATCAAAAAAAATCTTTAAAAAAATAAAGATGAATCTGAGGCTTTGAGCCTGGATAACTGGAAGAATTATGAACAAATAACAGACAAGAAATTAATCATAAAGATGTTTTGTAATGAAATGATGTGAATATATTAAGTAATCAAAGAAGTGTCATATAACATAAAGTGTGGTAGAGTAAAAATGCAATATTATTAATACTACCTCCTTTTTACATTAATAGTGTAAAAAATTATTCCTCATTTGAGGCACTAAAATCTATGAAACATAAAATTACATTGGTATTGCATGGCAGTGAATCTGTAAACTTTTTTTAATATATATATTCATATGTGTTCTATCACTTAACTTAGGAGTTAGCTGGCAGCATACATACAAAACTATCAGGCAGTTCTGTTTAGAATACATCAATAATGACAATATTAATTATATTAAAACTGAAAACTTGCTTTTATGTTAGATGAGAAACAAAATTATTATCACAGCATTTGAGTCAAAGGACTAATTGAAACAAACAAATGAACAGAAAAGAATAATGTCATTCTCATTTACACTCATAGGAAAAAGATTTGTACTTGGTTTGATGGGTAACAGAGCCACTTTCAGGAGAAGCAAAAGCATTGAAACTAGAAAACTTTGCCATCTCAATTACTACTTTATTTTGTCTATAGAATATCAACCAACTCATTATATTTTTTGTACTAAATGTTCAGTTCAGTTCAGTTGTTCAGTAATGTCTGACTTTTTGCGACCCCATGAATTGCAGCACAACAGGCTTCCCTGTTCATCACCAAATACCAGAGTTAACCCAAACTCATGTCCATCGAGCTGGTGATGCCATTCAGCCACCCCATCCTCTGTCATCCCCTTTTCCTCCTGCCCCCAATCCTTCCCAGCCTCAGGGTCTTTTCCAATGATTCAGCTCTTCGCATGAGTTGGCCAAAGTATTGGAGTTTCAACTTCAACATTAGTCCTTCCAATGAACACCCAGGACCATTCTCCTTTAGGATGGACTGGTTGGATCTCCTTGCTGTCCAAAGGACTCTCAAGAGTCTTCTCCAACACCACAGTTCAAAATCATCAACTCTTCAGTGCTCAGCTTTCTTCACTGTCCAATTCTCACATCCATACATGACTCCTGGAAAAATTATAACCTTGACTAGATGGATCTTTGTTGGCAAAGTAATGTCTCTGCTTTTTAATATGCTTTCTAGGTTGGCCATAACTTTCCTTCCAAGGAGCAAGAGTCTTTTAATTTCATGGCTGCAATCACCATCTGCAGTGATTCTGGAGCCCAGAAAAATAAAGTCTGACACTTGTTCCACTGTTTCCTCATCTACTTCCCATGAAGTAATGGGACCAGATGCCATGATCTTAGTTTTCTGAATATTGAGTTTTAAGCCATCTTTTTCACTCTCCTCTTTCACTTTCGTCAAGAGTCTCTTTAGTTTCTCTTCACTTTCTGCCATAAGGGTGGTGTCGTCTGCATATCTGAGGTTATTGATATTTCTCCCAACAGTCTTGATTCCAGCTTGTGCTTCTTCCAGCCCAGCATTTCTCATGATGTACTCTGCATAGAAGTTAAATAAGCAAGGTGACAATATAGAGCCTTGACATACTCTTTTTCCTATTTGGAACCAATCTGTTGTTCCATGTCCAGTTCTAACTGTTGTTTCCTGACCTGCATACAGGTTTCTCAAGAGACAGGTCAGATGGTCTGGTATTTCCATCTCTTTAAGAATTTTCCACAATTTATAGTGATCCACACAGTCAAAGGCTTTGGCATAGTCAATAAAGGAGAAATATATGTACTAAATGTACTGAGTTGATTATTATCTTGTAACTTAAAAGAGTGAGCTTCTTTTATGGCTCCACAATAAAGAATCCTCCTACCAATGAAGATGACACAGGAGACCTGGTTTTAGTCCCTGCATGGGGAAGATGCCCTGGAGAAGGAATGACAACTCTTTCCAGTCTTCTTGCCTGGGAAATCCCATGGACAGAGGAGCCAGGTGGGCTACAGTCCATGGGGTTGTAAAAGAGTCAAATATGACTTAGCGACTAAACAACAAGGAACTGAAAAGATTGCTCAAATGATTCTTTTTAGTAAAACTTTATCATTGCCTTGTCAGTCGGGAAATGAGTAATAATAAAAAATTCAGTTCAGCTCAGTTTCTCAGTCATGTCCAACTCTTTGTGAACCCATGGTCTACAGCATGCAGGGTCCCTTGTCCATTATCATCATCTGGAGCCTACTCGAATTCATGTCCATCATGTAGGTAATGCCATCCAACCATCCCATCCTCTGTCATCCCCTTCTCCTTCACCTTCAATCTTTCCCAGCATCAGGGTCTTTTCCAATGAGTTGGTTCTTCCAATCAGGTGGCCAAAGTATTGGAGTTTCAGCTTCAACATCAGTCCTCCTAATGAATATTCAAGACTGATTTTCTTTGGAATGGAATGGTTGGATCTCCTTGCAGTCCAAGGTACTCTCAGGAGTCTTCTCCAACATGACAGTTGAAAAGCATCAATTCCTTGACACTCAGCTTTCTTTATATTCTAACTCTCACATCCATACATGATGGATATTCATATTGGAAAAACCATAGCTTTGACTAAACAGACTTTTGTAGGCAAGGTAATGTCTCTGCTTTTTAATATGCTGTCTAGGTTGTTCATAGATTTTCTTTCAAGGAGCAAGCATCTTTTAATTTCATGGCTGCAGTCACCATCTGAAGTGATTTTGGAGCCCCCCCAAATAAAGACTATCACTGTTTCCAGTGTTTCTCCATCTATTTACCATGAAGTGATGGGACCAGGTGCCATGGTCTTGGTTTTCTGAATGTTGAGTTTAAGCAAAAGTTTTCACTCTCCTCTTTCTCTTTCATCAAGAGGCTTTTTAGTTCTTCTTTGTTTTCTGCTGTAACAGGGGTGTCATCTGAATATCTGAGGTTATTGATATTTCTCCTGGCAGTCTTGATTCCAATTTGTGCTTCATCCAGCCCAGTGTTTCTTATGATGTACTCTGCATATAAGTTAAATAATCAGGGTGACAATATATAGCCTTGACATACTCCTTTCCCAATTTGGAACCAGTCTGTTTTTTCATGTCCAGTTCTAACTATTGCTTCCTGACCTGCATACAGATTTCTTAGGAGGCAAGTCAAATGGTCTGGTATTTCCATCTCTTGAAGGATTTTTCGGTTTGTTATAATCCACACAGTCAAAAGCTTTGGTATAGTCAATAAAGGAAAAATAGATATTTTTCTAGAACTCTCCTGCTTTTTCAATGATCCAGTGGATGTTGACAATCTGATCTCTGGTTTCTCTGCCTTCTCTAAATCTAGCTTGAACATCTGGAAGCTCATGGTTCACATACTGTTGAAGCCTGGCTTGGAGAATTTTTTTTTTCTTCTTCTATTTTTTTTTTT